>CAKNYM010012933.1:0-28438 GCA_932195095.1 Andricus curvator | reverse complement strand
GAGAGTAAAAAGACTGAGAAACTAGAAGGAGAAATTCCCAGATCCTCTTAGCAGAGGACCGAGAGAGTGTAAAGACTGATAGAAAAGGAGAAATTCCCAGATCCTCTTAGCAGAGGACCGAGGGAGTAAAAAGACTGAGTAACTAGAAGGAGAAACTAGAAGGAGAAATTCCCAGATCCTCTAAGCAGAGGACCGAGAGAGGTGAATAGGAAAGAAATAAGAGAGAAAAACTTATAGAAGTGTGGAGAGCAGAAACATGTCGAAGGTTAATATTTTTTCTTTAAATGGTAGAGCACTTACCGTTAAGGGTTATATTTATCGGCGGAGAGGAAAAACGACTCGCTAAGTTGATACCGACTGGTGAAAATATCTCGAGGGGTCCGGAGACTTCCTTCTTCACACTTTCAGATTCCTACGAGTTTTTTCCACCTTCACCTTCATACACTATGCCCCTGTCAATAAGTCGGATTCTTTTGGTTAGGGTTTCGAAAAAATGATTAAGTCGGGGTTAGGATTTCGAATGAATAAGTCGAGGTTAGATTTTCGGGCACAGTTTATTCCGTAGTATTTAGTCGAAGCATAACAGGTAGCTCGCGAATACTGCTCGAGCGCGAAGGAACGCCTCAACTTTACCAGTTGGAGACTGGATCAGTACTGACTAGGAGCTCACCATAGTTAAAATAGAAGTGTTGGGCCGTCGGTCTGTTTTAGTATAGTTGGGAGCTGTTGTTTTGAGAAGTGTAACAGAAAATAATTTCAGAGAAATTTAATTGTGTAAAAAAAACCTATAATTATGGTATGATTAACTTAAAAGCGGTATGTTACATTTTATTGGTATACAAGAAAAAGTTATATTTTTTGAAAAAATGCCCCAATGATCCAAAATTTTACGAATAAAAATCTTGTAAAATCTGTTTAAAAAAATGTATAAGGTTTATAAGAATGTATACTTTTTTCTGCCAAATCATGTTTTTTCATGACAGTAATTTGTAATTTTAAAAATATGGTTATATGGTTAAAATAGGTATAATATTGCGGGCTATTAAATACTTGTAAATTCTTATAAAAAATTGCAAAGATCATGTACTTACAAGGCTTTGTTCATCCGCCATGTTGTTCAACTTCTTCACGAGTAAATTTTGTGTGGTTTCTTGCCTTTTTTTCCTCTTGTTCTCTTTCCGCTTTTTCAGCAGAACTTTGTGACGGTCCGTCAATTTAGGAGGCTGACTCCAGTTTACTATTTGGCCGACAACGAATTCGTTCACTCAATATTAGATGCTGTAACTCTTTTTTACTTTCTAGAAAAAAATTTTTTTTTAGATTAAACGCTTTTTTAAGTACGACTTACACTGCGTTTCTAAACGTTCACTAAACATCACCTCACCAGCACTTAACAGAATCTGTGCTTCTCTGGTTCTGTTTTCACATGCAGCCTTATATTTTTTTGTCTTTTTTTAAAAACTTCCACAAAATTGGGCACTTTTTCACTCTCGATTGTATTGAAGGATAAATCACTGTCGCAATATTTAATATAAAGCCACATGTTTTCACGTGAGCCGCAAGCCTCCTTCCCGCTGCACGCATTGCAATGTGTATACTGAGAAGAAAGCACGACCTACGCAATGCAGAACTTGCACCTCGAGAACGATCCGTTATTCTTTGAAAATGCTGCAGCGTGATTGGTTTTGACACGCCACGGCTAGTGGGAGGGGGTACTTCAATTCGCAGGAAAATTGTCTGTTGGAAAATAATATAAACGACTCGACATATTTGTGCGTCTCGACATATTTGACGATTCAGAATCGTATTTACTATGAGAGATTATCTCTTTACTCTCTTTAATCTTGTTATTTAAATTTCTTATTGAGTAATAATTATAAATTAAAATTGAAATAGAATTTGGTTATGTATATATTTTTAAATAATGGAGATTAATATCAAATTGTTATTAAGAAGTTTGATATAGAATTTTTTTAAGAACTTCGAAAACTTTGTGATAGATAAAAAGAATGGTTTTAAAAATGATAAAAATATGCTTTTTAAATCTAGTAAGATTTTTACTAAAAAGCACCATTGAAACCCATAAATATGTACTTACGTAAGTAAAAATTTTTTTGAAATATTTTCAAAAAAATAATCAAATTCTAAAGAAATAAAATATTATAAATATTAACGAGTCTGAATATTAACGATTCTTACGCCATTTACGAAAAAAATCAACAAAAAATAGTTTTACGTTTTTTAAATGTGATTATATGAGTGAAAATTATTTTAGTGAAAGCACATTAAAATAGCTAAATTTATAGGGAATTTGCACCAGAAATATCACGAAAAATCTAGTTTAATATTGCACTTCATATTTGAAAAAATTATAATTTATTGTGCGTAAGGTCTTTTATAATCTGATCTATTTATATACCCGACTTCAACTATATATTCTGGTAAAGTTTTTTATTAGAGAAAACAATAATAATATTATAAAATTTTTATTATAAAAATCTTATTTATTCTTAAAAGTGAACTGATTTCCAAGTGACCACAAATACTTATTGAAACAAGTAAGATTCAAAGTGGTAAATACTTATAAAAACATACAAAAATTACACCATATAAATTCTTTTTAATGTAGCGTTGAAAGTTTCCCATAGAAACTGGTACAACTTTTACGGGATTAATTTTTCTTCTGATGAAACTGTGTTAAATTTTATGAGATTCTATAAGTTTTTATAAGATGGTTTCAACAGGGCACTACCTTCGTCTTTGGGAAAACATCATATTGTAGCGATGATGAATATCTTTTTTAGAATCAAAGTTGATTCTGAAGCAGGTAAAAAAGAACGGTACGTTGCTGTGCCGGGCACGATCTTTGCAGAAGCAAATCGAATTTTAAGTTTTTCAGCTGTGGTTGTGTGATTTTCTTCAGAGCTGAAAATCAAACCCATTTTATGCAATCGTAAGCCTAAAATTTTTTAAAAATCATAATGAATGGTATGATAATGAACATAAATGTTACTGAAATGAGTAAGCCGCCTCTGGATTGAATAATGCGTGCTAGGTGTTATGTCAATATTTCATACAAAGTTATAATATTGCACTGTTTTCTTTAATGGGTAGTAAAGCCATGTGTTATATTTGTCAGGCATGTATATGTATAATATTACCTACTTCATCAGAGATATATACATAACAAGAGTCAAGTACAGAGACAAAATAGTTTTATTAATTATTGGAATAATTCGGACACTACAGTACGCCTAGTTCAGTACTTCAGCTAATCGGCGCGTGAAACCTGTGCGCTTCAGGCCCACTGTACGGCAACTAATTTCTCCCATCCCATTTTCAGACTAGGGTGATTTCTAAGGAAAGTCAGATCTGCGGCATGTCACATCTGAGGCATGTCACATCTGCGGCATGTCACATCTGCGGCATGTCTCATCTGCGGCATCTCTACCTAGCGGCATCTCTCACCAGTGGAAAGGGATTCGACCAATATTATTTCTGTGGCCAGTCACAGGGGTGCCTTCTCGCCCCCCACGAGACGTTGGAAAACGAGTAGGGGTTTGACCAACATTATTTCTATGGCCAGTCACTGGTGTGCCTTCCCGCCCCCCATTAGACGTTGGAAAAAGGGTAGGGGTTTGACCAACATTATTTCTTTGGCCAGTCACAGGGGTGCGGTGAGAGATGCCGCAAAAATGTCAATTTCACTGTGAGAAATGCCGCGCGGGAGAGAAGCCGCTAGATAGAGATGCCGCAGTTGTGACATGCCGCAGATGTGACATGCCACCAATTTGACATGCCGAAGGTGTAACATACCGCAGATGTGACTTGCCGCAGGTGTGACTTGCACTTGTTATCTTTCAAGTTGTTTATTAGAGTCGGTTTACCGCAGTTTTGTTCAGAGTATTGTTTACAGTTCTTTTCGAGTTCATTTGTGCCACTAATGCTATTGATCCAATGCCATTTTTGCCCTTGTTTAAGTCTAAATATTCTGACTTAAACTTGTTTATATTTCTTATGCCTATGTGCCATTATCTATAATTACGTTTTCTAATTCAAAATCATTTATATTCCATTCGCCTATACTCTTGTCTTTAAGATTTTTTAATTCGTAAATCGTGGGGAAAATCTTCTCTTTAATAATAAAAGGGCCTTCATATTGGTCGTATAGTTTACCTGCCTTTTTATCCGCTTTATTTGATAGTTTGTTTACCTTTTTTAAAACCCTATCTCCGATTTTAAATTCTATCGGTCTTCTTCTTAAATTATAATTGCTATTTTGTTTATTATTTGACTGGTCTAAATTTTTCTGGACTTCCTCTTCTATAATTTGTAACCTTCTTAACCTGTCTGTCAATTTGTCCACGCTTTGGAACTCGATTTCGTTATCGTTTTCTATATTTTTTCTGAGCGGCTGAATTGGTTCTAGTTCGCGACCTAGATTTAAAAATGCTGGGGTAAATTGTGTCGACGAGTTTTTGCTAGTATTTATTGCGAACTGAAAATCGTCTATGTGTTTGTCCCAGGTGGAGTGATCATTGTCTATGTATGTTTTAATTATCTGTTTTATCGTTCTATTGTATCGTTCTGTCGGGTTAGCTTGTGGGTAATATTTTGGAGTTTTCGTTTAAGTTTTGTTGGCAAATACTGCGCCATTATCGGTGTGGAGAATCCGCGGTGTTCCCCAGCGCGAAATGACACATTTATGGAATTCTCACTCTATTGTTGTTCCGCTTGCTTTTTTAATCGGGATTATTTCGACCCATTTTGTGAAAAGATCCACAAAAACTAATAAATATTGGTTCTTTCTCTTTTTTGAAATCGGTAATGGGCCCATGATATCTGCAGCAATCATGGTCCATGGTTCTTCAACGATTCTTTTTCCCATTAGCCGTATTTTCGGTTGGTATAACTCGATTTGGTTCTTTTACAAACTTTACAATTTTTTACGTATTTGATTATTTCCGAATACATCCCTGGCCAGAAGTAGTACTCTGAAATTCTCGCATGCGTTTTTTCGGAACCTAAATGTCCTGCTTGTATGTCATCGTGATTTTCTTGTAAAACCTGTATTCGTAATTTTTTGGGTACGACGCATTTTCATGGGTTAGAGTCTGGTAAAAGAGTAGATTTTAGTGGGTCAGTTCTGTGAAAATAGAGTTCAGAATCTCTGATTCGTTATTTTTCGTGTTCTACCGGTCTTTTTGTGACTTGTCTGATTTTAGTAGAGTACCAGTCATCTGTTTTGTCGTCTACGTCCGCTTTCGGCTTTTCTATACTACATGCTAATGTGAACGCTATATTTTTTTCTGGTTCTCCTGATCTCGAGAGAGCATCAAGGACCAAATTTGAACTACCTTTACGATATATGACTTCGTAGTCATATTCGAGAAGTTCTAGTGCCGATCTGGCTAATCGGCCAGTGAGATTTTTTAGGTTATGGAGCCACTTTAACGCTAAGTGGTCCGTGATGACTTTAAAGCTGTCTTCTAAGCATGGCCTAAATTTTCGTATGGCCCAAACTACCGCCAGGCATTCTTTTTCGGATGCCGAGTAACGAGATTCTGCGCCGTTTAGGCTTCTACTCGCGTAAGCGATTACGTAATTTACGCTGTCAATTGTCTGCGTAAGTACGGCTCCCAACCCCGTGTTACTCGCGTCGGTTTCGAGTTGGAAGGGTTTTGTAAAATCTGGGCAGGTTAATATTGGTGCTGAAGTTAAAAGGTCTTTAATTTTTTGGAAAGCCTCATCTTGTTCTAATCCCCAATCCCATGTTTTATCTTTTTTAAGTAGTCTGTTCATCGGTTCTATTGTTTCGGCAAAGTGTGGGATAAATTTTCTGTACCAACTTGCCATCCCTATTATGCGCTGTAATTGTTTAATATTTTTAGGTTTAGGGAATTCTAGGATTGGTAGGATTTTTTCTTCGTCTATTTGGAGTCCTTTATCGTTAACTTTAAAACCTAAGTATTTGATTTCCGAGCAGCCGAACTCGCATTTGTGAGAGGGCTGATCGTTAAATTTGCATCATTGATTTTATCTAATACGATATTTGAATATTTTAAATGGTCTACAAACTTTTGAGTCACAATCACTATGTCGTCTAGATAACAAAAAACGTTTTGTTTCAAGTCTGGAGTTATAATTTTATCTATCAGTATCTGGAAAGTGGCTGTAGCATTGGTTGAACCTGTTATTGGTTCTGAGTTTTCGTCTAATGGTATTTGTAAATAGGCTAATTTTAAATCGATTTTTTTTGTATTTTTTAGTATTTCTGGCATGAGTGGGATTGGGTATAGGTCCTTTTTTGTAATATTATTAACTTTTCTAAAGTCTAAACAAAATCTATAGTCTTTCCCTGGTTTTTTGATCACAACTATGGAATTTGACCAATCAGTACAAGAAGTTTCTATTATGTCTTGTTCCAATAACTTATCTACTGTTTAATAAATTAGTTCTTTAATTTTTGGGCTCACGGGGTAATATCGCTGTTTAATGGGATCGTGGCCCTAGACGTCAATTTTGTGTTTTGTTAGGTGAGTCGCCCTATGTTCTTTTCCCTGATATACTTTTATTTGGTTTTCTAAAAGTTTTTCTAATTGGGCTTGTTGGCTTTCGTTAAGCTCAACAACACCTTCGCGGTATTCTGGCAAACAATAATTTTGTTTGTCGATTTTTGCTAACCTATCTGAAATATTATGCAATCTTATTGCTTTATTTTTGAAATGAATCCATTGGTTTTTATTTTCGGTTTCCCTTATCTCATTTGCTTTTTGAGATTCCTTTTCCGACTTCGTTTGGTTAGTAACTTTTTTATTTTTCCAAAGATTACTATGTTGATCCGTATACGTGTCCTCGTATTTACTGTTATACAAAATTTTTCGTAACTTATTTTCCTTATTCTTATTCCTAATGTTCGGTTCACTTAAACAAAATGAGTCTTGTGTGCTTGAGTCGTCGCTAGTGTCTTGGGTGGGAATGCACTCTAGGGGATGGAATTTGTTGCTCGTGGGAATGCTTATTAAGCTGGGGATGTCCTTAATAGGATTTGTTACAGCAATTTGGGCGTTTTTGGTTTTTTGGGATTGGTTAGGATTGATGGGTAATGGGGGAATTTGGCTATCTTTTAACGTCTGGTTATTTTTGTTACTTTCTCTAGTGCTTTTGAGGTTAATACTACCTTCGAATTTCGGGTTTTTTTATCTATATTCTTAATTTCTTCTTTTTCAATTACTGGTTTATCTCTAAATTTTTCATTTTTAACTTCCTTATTCTCTTTTAATTCCATGTCAGGTTTAGTTTTATTCTCGGTTATGGGGATGGGGAGCGATTTTGGGTAAACTTCCATGGAATAGCGGGTGGCGGGACTCCCTGGCAACGACTAAGTATCTGAGTCATTATCTAGGGTCATCCGTAGGGCTTTCAGCATATCCGTACCTAAAATACCTACGGATTTTAATTTTGGGACTAACCTGAACATAACGTGTTTTACTTTTTTCCCGATCAAGATTGGAACTTGTACTTTTCCAGTTATATCAACGGTTTCTCCGTTCGCGACCGTTAATTTGCACAAAACTGGTTTTAAATTTTGAAAAATTGGAATTTTCGATTTTTTCCAATAATTCCTTGTCCACGTAGGAATGTGCGGCACTACTAAAATGTGCGGTCTACTAAAATCCGAAATAAATTATTTTAGAATTTTGTCATTATATGGAAACGTGTTTCCGTTATCTCATCCTTATCCGAATTGAGTATTTCTGGCGGTTCGGTAATAGGCTGTAATATTTTTTGTCCTAGTACCCGCCCTTCCAGCTTCCCTGGTTATACGCGTAATATGGGCATTCTCTTTTAAAATGGCCCGTTAAACCACAATGATAACAATTTAAGTTATTTGTATTTTCGTTCGCGATTTTGTTAGTTACCTGTTTTTTGTCTGAGTTAGGATTTGGCTTGTCTTGTGAGTCATTCTTATTATTATTACTCGGCTTTTGACTTTTGTTACCGTAATTTGATTTTTGGAAATTTTGTTTACCGTTATTATTTCCTAAGTTATTTTCCGCCTTTTCTATTGGCAAATTCAATCATTGGGTTACTTTGACCTTGGTTTTGCCCTAATGACATTTGACTAAACATTGGTAACATTTGGTTGTAAGGGTATCTGTGTCTATTGTTTTTTAATCTAGGTGGAAATCTGGGTCTGAAATTTTGTTGATATGACTTTGGGAATGGTAGAAATGTAAATTCAAATGGTAAAAATGGGTATCGGTTTTTTTATTGTTTTTTAGTTTGATTATTTTGACGTAGGTTTCCGTATTGGTTGTAATTTTGGCCATTATTACATTCCTTTAAATCTTTATTATTACTTGAGTTATTTTTATCCACACTACTGTTATTACGCTTTTGTTTATTTTTGTCTTCAATTTTAGCTTCAGTAATTTGTCAAACTTGTCCTCAAATTTTGGATTTGGCTAGCTCAGTTTCCCATTCTTTTCCTCAGTCTTATAATTCCTCAGAAGTTTCAAAGTCGTTACGTTTAATGTACATTTTATTTTCTATTCTTAGGTTTTCGTATGTTCTGCGCAATTCCCATTCCAGGCTTTTTCTAAGGTAAAGTTTAGTAAAAAGTTTTCTAATTTCTGTGTCCGTTTTTGGTTGCAGAATTTTATTTTTTGTTTAATTTCTTCTGAAAATCTTTCGTCAATATAAGCATTTTTAAAGTCTTCGTAAAAGTCTGATAATGATCTCCAAGAAGATTTATTTATTTCGCACCAATCTTTTGCTTCTTCAATTAGTAGTGCGTCTAGATTTTCTAAAATATCTCGGTCGTTTATTTTGTATGCCCTTCTGAATCTTTTTAATTCGTTCAGGAAATACGCGGGACTGTCCTCTTTGTTATTTCTGAATTTAATCGGCCAGTTAATCATGATTTGAAATGGCGTTGTATCATGCCCAAAGGGAAAAATGTTGCTGGAATTGTTTGATTATTGTCAGGTTCGTTATCCGTATCTGTATTATTTGCGTGGATTCTAGAATGTCTGTTTGACCTATTACTTGTTGTTGAGAGTCTACGTCGTCTGTTTCGGTTTGAAGTGTTTCTGTCCTTTAATGGTTCTCTGTCATCTGAGTTTTGTAATGTTAAATGATTGGCTCTTATTTTACTAAGTTTTTCGATATTGTTGTGGGACATTTGACGGGGTTCTTGTGAATTATCTTTTAAATTAAATTGTACTGACTGTCTGTTGAGAGATGCGCTTTTATTTTTTCTGCAATTGGGTTCTAACTTTTGTCTTTCGTTTTTCAAAAGAACTTTGAGCTAACGGGTTTAATCGAAGTTTTAAATTATTTTCCCTTTCTTCCCTTTCCCTAAAAAATCTCTCCCTTTGTTGGTTCATAAATTCATTGAACTCTTCGCTTTCTAAAAGTTCCTCTGTTTCTAAAATGAACTGTGTATTGTTTTCCAAGAAGGAATCGCAATCAAAAGTTTTGTTGTTGGTTTGTCTGGGATTATTTATTCAGCATGACGCGCCTATTGCGGGTAACTCTTCGTTATCCCAATAGAAGGTTTTGATTTATAGGTCGAAAGTTTTCTTAGGGTTTTGAGTAAGGTCATGGAGTGAGAGTTGGTTATTTTGAGTTTGACTTCATTCAGTATATGTTGTTCGAGTCAATCTGTCTTTGTCTGACATATCTTTATTCATTGGGGTTTCCATATTTTTTCTCGCGAAACCTCTACCACGGCCAATTGACCTAGTTATCGTTTTGGGTATTGTTCCCGTGTTTTTGGGTGTAGTTGGGACCATACTTCCGATTATTGGTCTCGTTGTGACCTTATACGAATTAATATTTTTGATTGGAAGTGCGGTGGAACCTTCCAGATCCAAGTTATCGGGGTCGCTTTTCATAGCTGTAGGGTTCTGCATTGTATTTTTTATTTTATCCGACCAGAGTTTCATTTATTTTAATTTAAGTTTAAATTCTTATTGGTGGACCACCCTTTATATTCATCCGATGTGGATTTCTAATTTAAAATTCCCATTTTGGTCGAAAGTTTTAATTAAAATTTTAATTTGGTATCTAATTAATTCTTGGGTTCGAAAATATGTTTGTTTTCTTCATAGGACCCTTTGTTTAGAAGATACGAGGCGTGACCTTGCGTTTGACTCGTGAGGGTACGTATTGCGCGTGGGATCTAGCTACCGCGCTGGTAAGTTTCGCCAAGTCGGGCAATTGAAATATTCAACGGAAAGAAAAATGTATGCTTTTCTTTTCAGGTTTCATCTTTTTCCTAATTATAAATGTCTGATTTTTCTGGTTTCCCTTACGTTATTCGTTTAAGTCCTGCATTGCGATACGCAAATATCTGCTGCAATATTCACATATAAGAGTACACGGCACAATTTTAAATTCATATCACCTCAAATATCACATAATAGGCACTTCAAAATCATTATATAAATATATCTGATCATTGGCACATATAAATCATTTTCATAAATGTATCAGATCATTGGCACATATCAATAGCATATCAATATCGAAAATCATCCAAATCAAATCAAATACACATCAATCAAAAATAGCAAATAGCAAGGCATGTGAATTCAATAGTGTGCAATAAAGTTTGCAAGAAAAGTTCAAAAGTCTTAGAGTAGTCCTATAGGTTTCACTTGAATTTAATTTGCGCCCCCCTTCTCGGCAGCTTTCATGGTTGTTTAAAAGGAAAAGTGTGGGATTTTAGGTTGAGCGCCAGGTATTACGGAGGTAATGCCAAGGAGGGAAATTAGGAGATTGGAAAGCCGAGAAGAAGGTGAAACACATTGAAACAAGGCTAATGATGATATAAAGGGCGATTTATTGCCACCTACATGACGTAGGCGCCTGTCAGCTCGTGACGGGTGCTGACGAGCGACAGTTTCCTCGCAGAGGATTAATGAGCCGGTGGCTATCGAGGTGGCCCAAACAAGGGCCGTGGTGGTTGCTGGAGACCTTCCTTGGCGAAGCGGTTTCAGGACGAGGAGAGAGCACTAGGTAACACGATGGCGAGAACACTTAGGAGTCACGACTAGCGACCGGACGAGACTGACTACGGGGTGCGCCGTCACCCAGGGTTTCGGGACCCCTCGGAGGGATTCCTCTCCACTCGGGTGCGGCCCGGCAAACCTTTCGTGCAGGGCCGTGCCGAGTTCCATTCCAGTATTCATGTAATGTAGTTCAAAAGGTCAAATATGCCAACCCATTGATGAATTAAAAACCATACAAACGAAATTACAAACAAATATTTAGTAAATTAAAAAATTTGTTTAACAATTTAATTTTGCAAAAACTTTGTGTTTTAATATAGTTTCGAAACATATATTAGATTTATAAAAAATGGTACCATAAATACAATCCCACTTTTTTAATTCCTAATGTTTACCGTCTATACTTTTTTCATATTTGTAAATAATTGAAATACTAGTGTATTATATGATATATGAGATAAAAAATAAATCAAATAAAATGGAATTGTTTACTTGCCTCATATTTTTATCAGTATCTATAATACATATTCTCACTTATTTGAATTATGATTTTTTTCAATTATTATGAAATATCGGAAGCATTCTAATAGCGATCTGTGTAGGAAAATTATATATAATAATTTATTTATGCAATTTTCAGAACATTATATAATCGAATATTTCAGCTCAAACCCTTAGCAATATTTACCAAATATTTCTATTTAATAATCATACCGGAAAAAGTATTCAAAGCTTACAGGGATAGAAAAGTTTTTTAAGAAATAATTTATTATAAGTTAGTTATTTAGTCAAAATATCAAAATTTTTCAAATTAGTTTTTCAAAAATTCTATTCTATCAGTAATAAATTCTATCGAAATAGGCATTAAAATAAGCTACATAGGTTTCACGCGAAGTATAAGTTACTCCTGGCTTCTGCGAGTTGGGAGTTGCGCGCGCCTCGCCAGAGACCCGATCCCATAGAGCACGGGTCCCCAGCGAGGAGAAATTTTTCGAGTACAGATCTTTTAACACGTGTAGATTGCTCGCCTCGTTTCCACCACCAAGTGTCTCTACTCTACTCTAAGTGTTCGGTGTGGTGGTAAATTCTGACGTCATAGAATAGAATTTACCACCACCTCGAACTCTTAGAGTAGAGTAGAGACTCTTGGTGGTGGAAACGAGGCGAGCAATCCACACGTGTTAACAGAGCTGAACTCGAGAAATTTCCCCTCACTGGGGACCCCTGCCATAGAGTATTTCCACTTGTGACGTCATTACAAAATGTCCGAATGGTTCAGGGAAAACATTGCATTGTATACATTGCGTCGCGTGTATTGTCTTAGTTAAAGAATTGTGTTTATCGGCAAATGAAAAATGTGTAGTGAATACTTTTTGAGTGTATCTGGTGAAGTGAAGGTCCGTTATTGTAATAAACTAAGTGCAATTGCCAATTTAGATCCCTACGCTCTGAAAAGTGAGGAACTTTTCACAAGTATTAGTGATGTACACGTAGAGTTCGATCTTATATCGTATTTTACGATAACTCATAGTTATTACACGTGCAAACAATTGAAAGCTTATAAAAGCTTACAGGCTTTCAAGTTTTACGAAGCCGGATTTCTTGAAAAAGTGGAGTGCAAGAAGGTAGATGACATCTTTCTAGTGCGTGGTGAGGTTAGTATTTGCACGTTCATTTATCATTACCTGCATGGATTCATTTATATTGGAGTATATTTTGTTTTGCAATGTGTCACTAAATTTTGTATTTATTCAATGATAACGCTTACTTGAAAAGTAGCATACAAATTTGAACATATTGCCAGATGCTTTAAATTTGAGGTTAGAAAATGTTCATTGTAAAGAAAAATCTCCTTATTTTTTCTAATAAATGTAGACAATATTTGCAAAATTAAAAGTATTCGAACTGTTACAGGTTAAACATTCTCAAAGAATGAATGATAAAAATTGTAAAGCGTGGATTGTCTTAGATCTGACATCGGCAAGATCAGCTGAACGTCCTAATAAATGACCAAGGAAAGAAACTTGACAGAAAAAATTTATTTAACCCACTTATATATTGCCATACATGAGTTGAACAAAAGTTGCAGCGAATTGTAACGGGAAGGCTGTTGGACTCGAGCTCTAACCTCAAAATCTTATCACCTCACTTTACTGAATAAATACTAGAATTAAATCATTTTTAAACACTGAGCAGTACTCCTTTTTTAAATTAGAGTATGTATGCACAGGGAGAAACTGTTTAATTTAACAATTTTTACGTAAAATGAAATTTTCACATAACTAACCTAAACATTCGATAGATAAACGTTTATTTTTCAGCCTGATGGCCTTAAAAAATTGACTTGCTTACACTTCGATTTTTTTACAGAATTTTCTTAAAACTAACCCTTAAAAACTAACATCCATCCATACCTTATATCTAAGACCGCACGCTCTTCTCGCCTTGCCTTCTTCGGTTCGCCTCGACCAGGGACTGAGAGTAAAAGGTTTTGCTCTTTTAGGTTTCGTACTTCGGAAAATTCTGAAACAAAACTTGAGGTTTCGTACAGCTCAGGTACGGTCCATTTTTATTGCGCTCTGCTGAAATTTTTTTCCAGAGTGAACGTATACCTGCTGTGCAGGTACTAGTAAACAAACAGGGTTTGGTGGACAGAATGGTTAGCAATTTAAAACAAGGCAGGAGCACCAGTGCAGGTTAAGGAAACAGAGCGTAACCCTCCTAAACCGAAACACATGTAGGGTATTTTGAACCAAAAAGATTTAAACTAGTCGCTGTAACTGGAAGTTTTGTACATGAGCAAAACGAAACCCAAGAAAAGATTCTGTGTACAGGAACGGGGTATATAAGTTCTGGATGGAAACGTTCGTTACCTGAGTAAAACAGACTTTTGGTCAATCTTTCATTTGATTTCGAACGAGTCTGAATTTCCAAGTGAAGTCAAATAAGATTGTCTTATTTAATTAGATAAATTGTTTACAATACAAGAACTAGTTTATCTAATATAAGATCATTAAATTGCCTTTTTTAATCAATAAATAAAATGACTTCATCATTATCGTGGCATTTCCTTTAAAAGATGTAGAAGCTTTAGAAGTTTTCAAAAGATTCAACATTATTTTTAATTTTGAAATTTTTGTTAACCAAGTGTAGATTTTTGAAGATTTAAATTAGTTGAAAATTAGTTTCTCCAACTGAAAATTTAACTGTTCCATTTTTAGTTTAAAGTTGAGCTTTTTTAGTTCAAAATGCAACAATTTGGGTGAAAATTTGTCTTTTCGAATGAAAAATTTAACAATTTTGATGAAAATTCGTCTTTTCGGTTAAAATTCGTCTTTTGGGTAGAAATCAAAGTATTTCAATTAAATATTTATTATTCTAGTTGAAAATTCATCTTTTAGATAGGAAATAGAATCATTTGGTTGAAAGTAAAACTCTTTTGCTAAGAACAATTTTTTTTTTGTTGAAGATTCATCGTTTTAAATTAAAAAGTTCATTTCTTTGGTTGAAAAAAGCGCTGTTTGATTGAAAACTTGCTTTTTCTTTGGATTTTTTTTGGTTGAAACATTTCTTTCAATCTGAAAATGTATCTATTATGCCAGTTGAATATTCCATAATTTTAGTTGAAAATTCATTTCTTTTTTTCAACATTCATTTTTTGCCTAAAAACCCCGCACCAAATGTATGGGAAAATAGCTTCCGGTGGATTTGGCTGA
This sequence comes from Andricus curvator, assembly GCA_932195095.1. Lineage (NCBI taxonomy): Eukaryota > Metazoa > Arthropoda > Insecta > Hymenoptera > Cynipidae > Andricus > Andricus curvator. The sequence continues at coordinate 13,701 of CAKNYM010012933.1, read as the reverse complement.
AACTTAGTAAATATGTAGATTATAAGGACCTAATGAAAGATCCGGCAAAAAAAATTAAGAAAAATGGACAGATTTTGCAGGTATGTTAAGCTGGCACAACACTATTGAGGTATAGAGATGTAACCTATTTCATAATTTAGGGCTCATTTAGGGCTAATTTGGGCCCCCACTCCCAAAATTAGGGCTCTTTTATTTTTTTTTTAAATTAGTGTTTGCGCTAGCTTGACGTTAAGCTGGCCGAAATTGCTGAAAACGTACTAAAAAGGATTTTACAGAAAATACATCTCATACAATAATTTAGGGCTCATTTAGGGCTCTGGGAATATAATAATCAAGATAAAAAAAAATGTTTGAACAATTTTTGTTCAAACAATCCTACTAAAAATGTATTGAACATATTTATTATCTTATCCCACGTTAAGGCTCATTTAGCACTCCCCGAATCCGAAATGTCGTTCGAAATGATTAATTTCGAAATTGTCGAAAATGATTTTTTAATTTCAATCATTTTAACCTAAAATGCAAAATTAGTAACTTGAAAATCATTCAAAAGTGTTTACGTGTGAGTGGAAAAAAGTCATTTTTCGCTAAGTGAAAAGAAAATTTGATACGATGAAGAACACAATAACACGCGAAAACGAGAGCGAAAGGTGCCATTTTTAACTATCCACATTTAACATTAATCTGTTCGAATTGCTTCCGTCTAAATTTATTTAAACGAGTTTTAAGTTAAAAATCGATCAATTTCAGACACTTTTAGATTTTCAATGTTTAATTTCCAAACTTTTCATTTTTAAATTATTCACATTTAAAAATTTTAAAGGTTCACGAAACTATTGTAAAATTTTCAGCGTTTCACTTAAAAATCTTTCCATTTAAAATGCTTTCAATTTCAATCTGTTCAGTTTTAAATGCTTACAATTTCTTATTTGATTATGAAATTTAGACTTATTTTTATTCATTTCAGAGTTGGATAGTAACTTCTTGTTACAAGTATCTAAGTTACTCTTATATTACTTTTATAGGTTTACTTCGTTACTATTCTTAGTAATTCTTCGGCAGTAAATTTAAGCTTCAATTTCAGTCACTTTAAAGTTACTTTGTGTTTTTTGTATGTTGCCCATCAAGAAAAGTTTATGGGTAGATAATTAATCTGTTTTTGTCGAGGATTCACCTATTTTCTTCAAATTTCGTTTTTTTTTGTTGAATTCAACTTTGGTTGAAAATTAAATTCTTTGGTGGAAATTTAACTCTTTTATTGGAAATTCGTCTTTTTGGTTTAAAAATGACAGAAAATTCAATCAGTTGGTTAAAAATTAATTTCTTTTTAGAAAATTAATATTTTTGGTGAGAAAATTCATGCATTTTGTTAAAAATATTTTGACAGCAAATCCAAATACTGAACTATTTCGTTACATAGTAACTTGTTTGTTGAAAATTCATCATTTTGGCTTGAAAAGTCAACTATTCTGTTCAACAATTTTCTTTTTGGTTTGAAAATTAATTAATTTCTTCCGGTCAGGAAATGTCATGTTTTTTGTCTTAAAACGTACGACTGTTTGGTTACAAAATGTTACTACAAAATCTTTCTTGGCTGAAAATTCAACTATTTTGATAAAAGTCATATATTTTGTTGAAAATACAATATGTTTACTTGAATGATAGGAATTTTAGGCGTTTCAAATTGAATCATACAAAAGGTGTTTTGTCAGAAATTTGTAACGTTTTGGTCCTGATACTTGACATTGCGTTACGACAAATTTGACTGAATGTATTCGAACCAATTTTAACGTATAAAAATGATAACCATTCTTTTTTACAGTCATGCAAATAGTATGTTTCACCTATTTCATCAGTCTAAAGTTATAATTTGCATAGTACCGTGAGTCTTCATTCTAACTCGAAATTCAATATGAATAGATTAAAGAGTCATTTCTAATGGATGATAAGGTTAAATCCAACGAAACAAGTAATTTTAGCGATCCTGCTGAACATTGCGGCGAACTTTCTGAGCTTTTTTGCATCATACATACTTTTGCTGAGATCATAATACATCAATTGATTTGAAAAAAATCTCCGTCAACAAGTGAAAAATACCTATTTATATTGAGATTATCAAGAATATATATAAGATCGCACTTGTGAAAAATGTTAAGCATTATTTTCAAAAAGAGTAGTAGGTGGCGCCATCGCGCAAATCGTATTTTTCAAGAGAGTAAATCAGTATGCTTCAGTATCGACTCATTCGAGTTTCCAACTCCTACAGAACAAGTACGAGTTTCTATTATGAAGATCAAAACCCAAAAGGTTTTGAACTTCAAAAGAGCAAATGCTTCAAAACTTATCTGTTCTGGGATCTTCCCTGAGTACTGCTTTAGAAACTTAAGGGCAAACGTCATAAAGTACGAACGAACTGATTGTAAATTTTGGTACGTTCGTTTCAGGTACGTGCGATACCTGAAGCAACCTTTCTTAAGTTGTTTCTGGCATGAGGGGCTGTGGCAAGAGGGACAAGACGACCATTCCATAAGATGTAGTTTTACTCGGGAGTTTCGTACTCAAAGAGCAAGGATTTAAACCTACATTTGGCCTGCTCATGATTCGCTCTTAGTCCCTGGCCTCGACTCGCTCGCATGTCCCTACTTTCTCTCTCGCAATTATCTACGGTTTACAATATTTACATATCACTTATATCTACTTCCTCTCCTATTTACAATCTTTCCTTCTCCATTCCTCTTCCTCCTTCCTTCTCTTCTTCTCCATCTTACCCAACACTCCCTTCACCCATGCTACTGCCCTTTTGTCCCCCCTTTCATGCATCAATACCTCCATGCTTATCCCACTCCTTTCCACCTCTACGTACTCCTCCAACCAGTGCTCCACTCTTGCATCCCCCTTCCACACAGTTCACACATCCTCTTCTCCCTCGAGAGCCAGAACCTAATAAAACTCTCCATGCACCCACATCTCATCCTCGCTATAAGCTCCTGACTTCCTTTCTCACATAAATATTGTGCTCTCGCCCTTGGCATAATCCACACATAATTCACGTTAAAGCTTGACTTTCTTATTCTTTCTTCCCCTGCTGTCCTCTCTCTCTCCATGCCATTTTTCTTAACCAACTCATATACCTTCCTTCCTCGTGCATCCTTCTCACTTCATCCATCTGCAGTCCATTCGTTCTAAAATACCTTTCCCTTTCAAAATCCATCTTCCCATCCCCTCTCCTGTTATCCTTCTCCCACCAACACTCTCTAATCAGCTTACTTCCCCCTCTTCCAAAAATTTGTCCTTATATTTACACGCCCGACTGTCCACAAGAATCCCTACACTCGTTCTCCCCGTCTCCCTCCGGACAATAAAATTAGGCGTGTTCCTTGCCAACCTCAGTGCTCACTCTACATACCTCTCCTGTGTCCTATTTACCTCTTCGCTTTCCTTCCACCCCCACACCTCTACTCCATACAATAGCACACTCTTCACTAGTGAGTCAAACAATTTCATTCTACTTCCAAAATCATCTGCGAATAACTTCTTTCGCAACCCCCACACCTGCCTCATCACCACATTTGCCCTCCTCACTCTCTCTTTTATGTGGCCATCCACTCCCCCATTCCTCCGAAACAAGAAGCCGAGGTACACAAGTACCGATAAGTATTTAAAAAATATTTACTGCTAGTATTTATTGAGTGAAATGAGGCAATTGAATTTTGAGGTTAGAACTTGATTACTTCAGCCTTGTGTAAAATGTATCTAATTTATCTTCCCTGATATAAAATGGTTTGAGAAAATTGTTGCAATTCTTATCAGCGACTCACTCAAAGGACCACGTTTAATCGCACTAATCCATTGCTCACGTCTTTTTTCGATAACTCTATTTTTTCCTGCAAAGTGTATGCTCTACCCTGTCTGGCAAACTGTTTGTTTGTTTCTTTTATGATAGCTGGAATTTTATGAAATGATATTCCATGATCCCTTGCTTTGTTCTTTGTACAACCCACACTAAAACACGAAAGTACCATTTTCTTAAATTAAAAGAATTAAGTGATCCTCGAAAAGTATATTACATGCGATTCAATGTATAAAACACGAGTGCTCTCCCTGAACCTTTCGGCCATTTTGAAATTTTATGGTTCAATGGAAATACTGTATGGGGCGTAAAAGTTGCCAAGTCAGGGACTAGACGCTTGTCAAAATGGGCACTGAAACATCCCACAGATCAATATCTTTATCTCTGTTCGATTTTTCCGAATACATCTTTTAAAACGGGAAAGGGGTTTGATAGGCTGCAACATGGCAAAAAAACCGCATATCTCCCATTTATCGAATTTGTAACCAGGACAAACAATGCTAATGGCGTCTTCTGTGCCTTCGCCTCCTGAATTGTCATCTCAAAGAAGTACCAGCCAGTCAACACTTCTTCAGTCGTCAACTACGATGCTTTCACCTCCTAATAACCAGTTAAGGAGTAATATTAATGTCTATTATCCAAAGTTAGCGGCAGTAAAAGCAGAGCTTCTTTGGTGTGTTGAAAATGTTACCAGTTGTAGCTCCCACGCATCGTGTTCGGGAAAGAAAGAACTTTCTCAGGCAATGTTCCCTAATAGCGTCCCAGAGCAATTTTTACCATCGCCTAGTAAAGCGCAATACCTGATTACCGAAGCTTTAGGGCCTTATTTTCGTAAGCAAATGCTTAAAGATGTTCAGCATGTTGACGTGCTTTTTTTCTTGTTTTTCGACGATACAAGTAATGTCAAAAGTAAAAAATAAATGCAAGCAAGGATTAGGTATTGGTCCCGTTATTAGAATAGGATTGTATCTAAGCATTCAATTACTTACTTTTTAGGAAAAGCAACAGGTCAAATAATATTTGATTCTTTCAAAAAAGCATTAGATTCAAACAGTTTCTCGTTAAAAAACGTATTGGGTTTGGGATGTGATTGACCCAATGTTAACGAGACCGTTTTTAGCTTATTTCAAGATGAATTAAAGAGACTAAAGTTTAAACCGTTCATCGACACAGGTATTTGAAACATACATATCGTTCACAATGCGTATCCAAAAGGTTTTGAGAACTTTTCACTAGGTCGTTCTGACTTCATAGTTAAAATATAATATTACTTTCACCATCAAAATGCGCGATGTGGAAATTTTGAATCAATTCAAATAAAATTAGGATTGCCTCTTTACAAGTTTTTTTAAACACTCTAGAACTAGGTGGCTGACTGTAGGATCAGATTCGGAAGGAATGGTGGAGCAAATGCCTGTCTTGAAGGAATATTTTTTAAAACTTGTTCTGAAGAACGACCCTTCTCGGCGCAAATCTTTACCATCGAGTTTACATTATTAATTCAAAACGGAGAACCTCTCATGTACGTATTGTATGTTCAATTGAAAACACTTCTTACCATTCTATTGTTGAATATTGTAAAAGCATCCGTTTTAGAATCAAACCCATTTAATAGCCCGCAAGACGTCGATTCATTGTTAGAAACGCCTACTAATTTTTTGGATTTGCTTGATATTTATGTTGGATAGAAAGCAAAAGACACATTTGCATCTATGCCCAAGAAAGAACAGTTAACCATCAGAACCGAAGTTAAACAGTTTTACGTGACCGCGATTAAACATATAATTAGAAAAAAATTCTTCTTTAGAAACTCTGAAATATTTTCAGTGCCTTTCTCCTGAAATTATAAAAAATACCGAAAGCTGAACTGACATCTCACTAATTGCGAATTTATTGCCACTTTATGACATAGATATTGATCTTGTATCCTGTGAATGGTAACTACTGCAATTAGATGATTCTGTAACATTTATGTAAAATAAAGACGAACGAATAGACAGTTATTATCATAATTTTTTATCCCGTCATGATCAAGGAAATCGAGTCGTTAAGAATGCTCTTGCCCTTTCTCACGGAAACGCGGATGGTGAAAGGGGATTTTCAAAATCCTCTCAATTATTAACTGAAGAAAAGTCTAATATGTCAGAAAGGACTCTTAAGGCAAGTTAGCAATTACCAATGCTTTAAAAAAGTGTGGTAATATGGTGAACAATGTACCTATAGTACCCGAATTAATTAATCTTGCCTAGGGTGCTCATAGATCTTATCAGCTTTATTTAGAAAAGTGAAAACGGATTGCTTTGTTGCGTAGTATTAATAACATAAATAAAAGTGTCGAGACTTTAGAAAAAGATTTAAATAGTGCTGGAAAATCTTACAAATGTGCATAAAGTGATGCCGAAAAGATGCAAAACGTACTAAAAGATTCTATAAAAAAGGGTCTAACAGGTACAGCAATGACAGAAATTGTTAAGAGTTTAGAAAAATTGCATGCAAAATAAAAGGTAAAAAGGATGAGAGTAGACAAGTTACAGTCCGATATACGATCAAGAATATCTGATATTATAAAATCTGTGATGAAAAAAAGACGAGTGGAAGATTCTCAGCCATAATTCATAAAAGCTATGCGATATTCTGATATTCATCGATAATTCTAATCTTATTAATAATATTGCAAATGTCTTCATAAAAGGTACAAAATATTACGATACAATCGTTATGTCAGTATTGTCTTTAATTTATTTTAATTTATAATTAAATAAAAAAGACTATTACTATGTTAAGAGAAGCTTACTTTTTAATTTCAAGACTGAAATCTAGATGACTAGCATTTATTTTATACTGTAAGGGTTGTTAATTACATTAAAGATGTATAATTGTGATCGGATTTCATCGAAAGTAGTCTTCAACCTGTACACTTACACTGTATGAACAACGCCCTATAGATTTACCCGTCTTTACTTTGTTAAAAAGCTTAATATCGGAATTATATTCTTACAATCCGATCAATTTTCATACAGAGATACAGTAAACTTCCTTTTATTTTAAGGTCCTTGAAACGTACCCGACAAATTACTTTAAAGCTGGAGGGGCCCCCGCCTCTACCGCGATTCGGCAGTTTATTTTTATCAACAACGTTCATTGGCTGCCCCGGCCTTGTATCGCTGCGCTTGTGCTAAGCAACTTTTTCAACTGCGCATGTGTCGAAAACCGCGGTCGATTTGAAATCAATACGCGCAATATTATGTATTCCAATTGGAAACGCTTTAGACGGTCCCGATTTGCGCAGTTGAAAAAGTCGTGATCGGTTAGCATGTCAGTGTTTTTCAAGTGCCTTTCAAGTGTTTTTGTTGATTTACTACAATTTGCCAACTAAAAACCAATAAAATAGATCAAAAAACGACTCAAATATTTCGTGGAATAGTGAGTTTTCCAGCATGGCTTCGCGGCCATGCTAGGCTAGACGTGGAAATGGCCGCCATCAGGAAGGTTAGCATATGTGGGACTGCCACTGCACACGCGTTTTTGGAGAAAATATTCTAAACGTAAAAGTAAATTACAAAGGTCTGAATACTAATAGTTTCCAAGTGTAGAATGCTAGGATAGTTGGAAATGTCAGCCGTCAGGAAGGTTATCACATGGGACTGCAGCTGCATACGAGTTTTTATTCTAAACGCAAAGGTAAGTTATAAAGGTCTCGATAGTAATATTTTTCAAGTTTTTCGCGAAATACAATCAACTATCCGAAATTTGAGGTGAGTGTACCCGGTTCGGATCAAATCGATCTGATTTACTTTTACATTTAGCATATTTTCTCGAAAACGTTGTGAGACGTATTCCCATGACGCCGTGAAAAAATACTCAATTCAAGGCTCCCGCTCTTTGGGCACCTTTTTTTCATTGGTCAGCCACTGCCGCGGGCGTGACCGTACAGGGACCGTGGTGGGAGGTGAAGAAATTGCGCAACTTAAAATAAGTGCGTGTAAGGGGGTTAAACTAAGTGAACTTTCAAATAAGCGGGCTCTAAAATAAACGGAAGTTTGCTGTACTTATTTTCTTATTATCACTAAGAGCGTTTTCTTACTAAATTTTGTAACCCATTATTATCTATGCAGATTGAATGTTTTATGCTTATCATTCATGCACCGACTTTTCAGAAAGCTGGTAGTAAAATAAAAACTATATCAAACCTTTAATTCACCTTGTATTACGAGCTTATTCTTACTTACTAATTTTTTTCGTGTCCCATTTTTGTAAAAAGGGTACCCTTTGAGCACTCAAAAGTACCCTATGAGTGTGAAGAAAAATAGCCTTTGGTCCCTACTTTTTATCCTATAGGGACTGTGAAGTCTGGAATTGCACATTCTTAATTCACCTCAATACGGCTCAATCATTTTTTTACTGGGCATATTGAGTATGGACAGGACCTTGATATTTACCGGATATGACAGACAGCGCCCGCGGCGGCCAAAGCCGAAAATTTTTTAGGGATAGAAATTTGAAATTTACATAAGATAGCACGTATTCATTGTTTTTAAATATAATAAATGCATAAATGATTGCTTTAAAACGTATATAACGTTTTTCAAAACGAAGCAAAATAATAGAGGGAACTTTCTCGCAAAAAGATTTCGTGAAATTACCGGCCGAATGTCAACAAGTCGATTGATGATGAATATTTTAATTAAAACAGGATTTCAAGCTATAAGTCATTATATCGATTTTCACCCTGAAACATTCAATAAGGGAAAAAGTTTAGCAGTAATTCATATGGTGAGAGTGCAGGAGTTGAAAGTGAATGGAATAAGCAAATTTCAGTGCAGCGTTATCAGACAAACGTCTGTTAGTTCTCCCCCATACGACGTTAAATTATAGGTGTTTATTAAATAAAAAATATATTGTAACATAAAGAGAAGTATTAGGGAAATCTATAATTATAATTATAAATTTCCTAACACCACACAACAGTGCAAATTGCCTTTCCTAGCGTTTTGACTTCTGTCGCTTCTGCCATAATCAACAAACATAAGCAAAAAGTTTTTTCACATGACATAGCGAAGTGTTAAAAAAAAGCTTCACCTGAAACTCAAGACAACTAATAAAAAACTCAACTTCATTTAAATTAAAATAAAATATACTCCATAAATATTCTGGGATAATTAAACCTTCTAACCTCAAAATCTGACAACTAGCATTACTTTTACAAAAATAATAGATCGTATAAATATGCGAATATATATAATATTACTTATCCAATTAACACAATAATTTATCTTGATACCTTTTTTGAAAAACAAGAGTACTGCCACATTTTATTTGATATTTGTAATCCGATAGGAGGTCTCTCATAGACAGAGAAATTCAAAAATCAACTCCGATCAAACCGTTTAATAAACTAGAGCAAAAGTTTTTTCCCCTAAATTGAGATTTTATCAGTTGTCCTACAGACACTCTCGTTATCCGATAGTTAAACTCTTATTCTCAGTAAAAATTTATTTATTTTCAATCGCATGTAAACAAGTAGAATTCATCCCTAAAAAATCATCGCTTTTAGGCAACAGATGGCGCCAGGCTCTTTCCGCGGCCGTACTCAATAAGACAATTAAAGTTGCTCAAACTTCGAAGCTGCATTGCACCTATATGTTCTTGCATACTTTCAGAACTCTTCCTTAAAAAATTAATAGCCAAAAATCATGAATTTTTCACAGAAACTCTGTGTTGTGTCCTTCTATAGTTGCTCAGTAAACAAAATTGTAAGAAATGTTTAGCCGCTAAGTTAAACAATGTCGCTACCCTCTTTTGATTTCACCATCGAAACCAATTACCGTCGAAATGCCCCACACTCCACCTTTGACGCTACCTTTCGCTCTTCTTAGAATGCGGGGTATTTAAGAAGTCGCAAGAAGCTAGGAAGGACCAAGAATACGCGCGCAGAGAGGCCTCTCGGTGGCTGAGAAGCTGATAGTTCTCGAGAAGTTGAGTATTCTCGAGAAGCTGAGAAGTTCTTTGTGACGAAAGAATCTCTCGAGAGGTGATTTTGGGTCCGAATACTTTATGGAGTATAACGGACTATTTCTCGGTGATCTTACATTGCATACCACATTAGTGCGCTGAATTTGGGCATCTAACGGCTGACCTCAAGGACCGAATCCCCCCTCCCCCCAACCTTGCCTGGCTAGGGAGGCTGCCGGATGGCATATGATCTGATGATTAATTTGAATTTCAAAGAGGCATGCGTCATTCACTATGGCATATAGTACGCTTGACACCCGAGACGTATATTTCCAGAATGTTGAGATCGGTAGAGGGCGTGATGGTGTATGGTCGTGCGAAAAACAGCTCTGTTATTTTAAGCGAATTGTGGTTAGCATAGAATGTTTCGTAATACGAAGTTTGGCGTCATTATTCGAGGTTAGGAAGCGTGGTTGGAAGCGTGAACGTGCGGCATGGCGGGTAAGGGTGGGAGGGGAGAGAAAGGAAGCGCGGCTGACGACCCGAAGCAACGGAAATTAAATATGAAAAAGGTGTCATTTGGGGGTTCCAGCACCTCTGACGAGGCGGCGATTAAGGCTTTGGAATTCGAGGTAGGGAAATTAAATGAAGAGAAACGCGCTATGAGTAAAGTAATCGAAGAACTAAGAGCTAAAGATATTGAAAAAGAAGTCAGAATGAAAGAGCTAGAAGAGAAAATGGAGGAGGCATTGAAAGCGATTGAAATCGCCGCGGTCAGGGGTGGCGGTGGCCTACGGGGCAGCGCGGGTTCGACGAGCGAGAGTAGCGAAAGGGGGGAGGAGTGGGAAGGAAGGCAGAGTATGACAGCGGGATCCGAGTGGAGCCTGAACTCGGCTGTGAGCTGCCTAAGCGAGAGAGAGGTAGGGATGGTGAAAAGACTGATCGCGAACAGAGACAGAGAGAGTAGACGAGAAAATATTGTATTGAAGGGCGCGAAAGTGGCAGAAGGAGATGTCAAAAAAAAAGATAAGCGAATTTATTAACGATAGATTGGGGGTGAGGGCTTCTTTCACGGAAGCGTGGAAAGGGGGGCCCGTGGTAGTAGCGAAGTGCGCGACAGCGGAAAGTAAGAAAGAAATCATTAAGAACAAAGCCAAGCTAAAGGGAAGTAAAATTTTTATAGAGCAGGACCTTTCGTATGATGAGAGAAAAACGCAAGAGAAAATTAGTCGCTGGGTGAAAAGTCAAAAAGAAAAAGGGATGAATGTGAAGGCGAGTCTTGGCAAAGTTCAAATTGAAGGGGAATGGAAAAAATGGGAAGATGTGAAAGGCGAAGGGGAGAGGGGCGATGAGAATGTTAATACAAATTTTTAATTAAAAGGCAATGGTTAGAGGGAAAGAAGAAAAGAAGAAAGAGCAAAAGTAAAATTAAAAAGAAGAAAGGGGAAGGAGGGGGTAGAAAGGTAGAATGTGCAGCAACAAATGTACCGAATGGGTGGCAAGCTTTATTTTGGAAGGTAGCGGGTATATGGAACAAAGATAGAGATTTTTGGAAATATATAGAGGGGTTTGATTTCATAAGTTTAACGGAGACATGGGTGGAGGAGAAAGATTGGGAAAAATTAAAAAGTAAACTACCGACAACACATGTTTGGGAAAGATGCGATGCAAGAAGGGAAAAGAACAGAGGAAGAGCTAAAGGGGGTATGATAATAGGAATTAGGAAAGCTAAATCCGAAAAAGCTGTAAATATAAGTAAAGTTTGGAGAGAAGGACTAATTCTGTCTGAATTGGAATATAAAGGTAACATATACAAAGTTTGATCAGTTTACAATTCAGGAGATTTGAAAATGGTTAACGAATTTTTATCAAGGGAAGAAGACCCAAGGGAGGAACGATTATGCATTATGGGAGGAGACTTTAACATAAGAATCGCGGAATTGGGAGGGTGTACGAGGGAGGGGATATGAGTGACATGGTAAGGAAAAGTAATGATAAGGGGGTGAGTAACGAAGGGAGGGAATTGGTAAACAATTTGCAGAACGAAGGTTGGATAATTTTAAATGGGTCGGAGAGGTATGATTCTGAAGGCGAATATACATATGTGGGAGCGAGAGGATGTACGGTCATTGACTATGTGATTGTTAATGCGTAATGTGTAGAACAAATTGTGAATTTCAACGTTGATGTAAGAGTGGAATCGGACCACATGCCCCTGCGAATACTAGTCGGGGAGGAGAATGAAGAATGGAGAAGAAGAACGACACCGAAGAAGTTGAAGAAAGAGACCATAGTGTGGAACCAAGAGGCGAGAAGCAAATATACATACGAGATAAATATACCAGAAGAAGACCCCGGCATACAAGAAGTGACAATAGAAGAAAAGTGGGAGAAGCGAAAAGAAATAGTTAAGAATGCGTTGGTGAAAAAGGAATTTTATCCTAGGACATGGAAGCTGGGTAACAAGAGATGGTGGGACCGCAGATGTACTAGAATGAAGAGGAAGCTAAGAAAAACGTACATGAAATGGAGAAAGGGCAGGATAAGAAGAGAAGAATTGCTGCAGCAGAGAAGAAAAGTGAAGGAAGAATTCAAGGCGAAAGAAAAACAGAAGAAAAAAGAAGAAGCTGAGTTAAGAAGTTTGAGAAGAGAATCTGATGTATGGAAATTTATAAACAAGAGAAGGAAAAGAAGAGAAACAGTCGAAAACGGTATCGAGAATGAAGAATGGAAGAGACATTTTATGACTTTACTGAATGGTGGAGAAGAAGAAGGGAAGCCAGAGAGTAATACGGGCAGAGTGAGATCGGAGGCACTTGAGACCGTAAGCGAAGAAGAGATACGAGAGGCGGTGGCGAAACTAAAGCTAAAGAAGGCCAAGAGAATCGATGGTATCCCAAACGAAGCTTGGAAATATGGAGGATCTGATGTGTGGAGAAGACTTGTGGATTTGATAAGAGAAGTGTGGAAAAGGGGAAGAATCCCAGAAGATTTGAAATGTAGTATCCTTGTTCCCTTATTTAAAAAGGGGGACAGGAACAATGTAAAGAACTACAGAGGCATATCACTGCTACCTTCAGCTTACAAAATCTACACTGAAATACTAAGAAGAAAATTAGAAGCGGAGGTAATGAGAAAAAACTTGATACCGGAAAACCAAGCTGGGTTCAGAGAGAAAAGATCCACGATGAACAATATTTTTATTCTCAATCATCTGGCGCAAAGAGTTACTTCGAGGAAGGATGATAGACTGTATGCCATGTTCGTAGACCTGAGGGCAGCGTTCGATACCGTTAACAGAGAAAAACTGTGGGAGATTCTAAGAGATATTAAGATAGAAGAAAATCTGAAAAGAAGATTGGAGCTGATCTATGAAACGACCAGAGTACAAGTGAGGGGTAGCAACGGCATGTCTGAAGCATTCGTGACGAAGTCTGGAGTAAGGCAGGGCTGTGGTCTGAGCCCACTTCTGTTTAATTTATATATAGGGGAAGTAGAGAGAGTATTAGAAAAAAGAGGTATAGGAGGGGTAAAAATAAGAAATAATAGAATATGGACCTTAGAATATGCTGACGACATTGTAATGTTGGCTGAAAATAGAGAAGCACTTGAGGATATGGTGGCAAGCCTTAGACTGTTTTTTGAAGAAAAGAGACCTGATATTAAACGTGGAAAAAAACCAAAGTATTAGTGTTTAATAAAAAGGGTAGGGAAAAACAGGAAATATGGAAAAGGGGAAAAGATACTGTTTGATCTTAAAATAAATAAATAATTAATGAGTCAAATTGTAAATATTGAACTGTATTATTACCGAATTCAGGTTTCTTGTTAGAAATTTCATTTTTACTTTCTTATTTTATGTAAGCTTGAACATCTGTTTAGGTTTAGGTATTCTTGTC
>CAKNYM010012932.1:0-12255 GCA_932195095.1 Andricus curvator | reverse complement strand
TAAAAAAATTGGAGATTTTTGGTAAGAATTTTGAAAGGATTCAAGGGAACTGAAATTTTTTTAAGATTCCTAAAAAAATACAAAATGATTTTTTTAAACATTAATTTCATGCAAATAATTAAGAAGATTTCAAAACATACAAAAACATTAATAAATTCTTTAAAAAATATATAGAAGATTTCAAGGCAATTTGTTCTCTTGCTGAAAGATTTTTCAAAAATTTCAGGAAAAATTCGAACCGTTTTAAAAGATGTTCGGAATTTCTGAAGAAATTGTTTTGTAACGTCATTCTTTTAATTTGATATGACCTGCTTTCATATAGTTTTGATTTTAATTAAATACCAATTAAAGGCTAAGAAATTATTTTGCTTTCAAAAAGTATTTTTTATTTATTGATTAATAAGCTCTACATTTCATAAAAATTTTTGATTGAAAATATTCAGATTTATTTATATTTAAAAGGATTTAGGGCAAGTTAATAAAAATTGAGAGAAGGCTACGTTATTGTTTTAATCCAAATAAAATTATATTTAATTAAAAGTCTTTGTTTGTGAGAAATGGGTTTTAGTTGCAACAACAATTTGAAAAAATGCATAAAAAATCTGTTCTTCTATCAAAATGTTTTCTTTTTTTTCAAACTTTTGCAGTTTTTGAATTTTATTTTTCGGAATTTTTTAGTCGCCCTATAAAATTAATAATTAATTAATGAAATTTAAACAAATCCTGGAAAAGAAAATTCCGGGAATAAAAAAAAATATTTCATGATTTATCCATAAAAAAAATTCACTACGCAAATTCATTTCGAAAACAACATATTTTTAGAAAGTGAAGGTGAAATGATTTCTTATGGCCTACTTTTATCTTTTCGTTACTTTTAACAAAAAACATGCATTTTCTACACACAAAAAAAATACCGGCAATTTTTTAACAAAATTGTTAAATTCTCAAGCAAAGAAATTAATTTTCTACTAAAATTATTAATGTTCAAACAAAAAGGTGGATGTTTAACTAAGTAGTTGAATTTTTAGCAAGAAAGATTCCATTTTCAGTTAGAAAGACTGATTTAAAAAAAAAATTTAACAAAATAGTTTAATTTTTAACTAAAATGAATATTTGAGATAAAAGGAAAGTATTTTGCGTTTTATATGACGTAACAAATGTTCCCGTAGAAAAATATTACTATTTCTGTAAATATTGTTGTGATTTCCTATTATTTGATAATTCACTAACACATTTATTCTCAAATTTATTTATCTGATTGTTATAAATATTAGTTTATACAAAAAATCAAATCTATAATTTTTAAATCGAAAGAAAAGTTATTTTTCCGATTGGAATTTTTGAAAAATTAGGTAACAGTGTTTTTAAAAGTGGATATGAAACATTAAATAAAAATTCTCTTAATTATTTTTAACAATTTCTGTAAACACATACATCAATTTGCGTTTTCGCGAACATATATTTTCTTTTTTGGAAATTTTTCATAGTCGGGACTCAATAAAATTATTAATTAATGAAATCAATCAAATTCTCGAAAAATCAAATATTCATAATATAAAATTTCCGCAACTATAAAATTGCAGAAATGACGAGTTCAAAAATAATAAAAGTCTGCAATGTTTTTATGATATTGCGGAATTTGACAATTCCACACAATAGAAAATTCTGAAAACAAAATTGCAGACAGGGGAAAATTTTTGAATGATGAAATTCCTAATTCTGAACAATCAATAAATTGTTGAATTATGAATTAAAAATAATGAATTTAAACTTGATCACTGAAATCATTGAAACTTCTGATCATTTTAGAAATATTGGAAATTTTGGCAATATCGAAAATTTAGGAAATTTGTGGTCATTTTTGACATGTTTGGAAATATTTGGGAATTTCAGAAATTTTTGATATTTCTGATTATTTTAAAAATTTTCAGTGATTTTTTAAACTTCCGATCATTTTGGAAATATTGGAAATTTTTGGTAATTTTGGCAATATCAAAAATTTTTGGAAATTTATAGTAATCATTCACATTTTTGAAAATATTTGAGAATTTCGAAAATTTTCAGTGATTTTTTAAACTTCTAATCATTTTAGAAATATTGAAAATTTCTGGTAATTTTTGACATTTGGAAATATCGAAAAATTTTGGAAATTTAACAAATTTGTGGTAATCATTGACATTTTTGAAAATATTTGGGAATTTCGGAAATTTTCAGTGATTTTTTAAACTTCTGATCATTTTATAAATTTTCAGTAATTTCGTAAATTTTGGCAATTTTGGAAATTTTGGAAGGAAATATGTGGTATTTTTTTACTTTTTTGGAAATATTTGGCAGTTTCGAAAATTTTTAGTGACTTTTGAAATTTCTGATCATTTTAGAATTTTTGGAAATTCTTAGTAATTTTTTAAACTTCTGATCATTTTAGAAATTTTGGATATTTTTGGTAATTTTTGAAATTTTGGCAGTATCAAAAATTTTTGGAAATTAAGGATATTTTTGGTAATCATTGACATTTTTGGAAATATTTGGTCATTTCGGAAATTTTTAATGATTTTTCAAACTTTTAGTCATTTTAAAAATTTTCGCTAATTTCGAAAATTTTTGAGGAAATACGTGGTAATTTGTGAAAATATTCGGGAATTTCGTAAATTTTTGTGGCTCTTGAAATTTCTGATCATTTTATAAATTTTTAAAATTCTTAGTGATTTTTGAAACTTCTGATCATTTTTGAAATTTTGGAAATGTTTGGTAATTTTGGAAATTTTGGCAATATCGAAAATTTAAGAAATATGTGTGGTCATTTTTGACATTTTTGGAAATATTAGGGAATTTCAGAAATTTTGAGAGATTTTTGAAATTTGTGATTATTTAAAAAATTTTCAGTGATTTTTTAAACTTCTGATCATTTTGGAAATATTGGAAATTTTTGGTAACTTTGGCAATATCGAAAATTTTTAGAAATTTGTGGTGATCATTGAAATTTTTGGAAATATTTGGGAATTTAGGAAATTTTTAGTGATTTTTGGAACTTCTGTCATTTTAAAAATTTTCGGTAATTTCGAAAATTTTTGGAGGAAATACGTGGTAATTTGTGGAAATCTTTGGGAATTTCGTAAATTTGTAGTGATTTTTGAAATTTCTGATCATTTTAGAAATTTTGGAAATTCTAAGTGATTTTTTATACTTCTGGTCATTTTAGAAATCTTGAAAATTTTTGGTAATTTTGGAAATTTTAGCAATATCGAAAATTTTTGGAAATTTAGGATATTTTTGGTAATCATTGACATTTTTTAAACTATTTGGGCATTTCGGAAATTTTCTGTGATTTTTGAAACTTCTAGACATTTAACAAATTTTCGCTTATTTAGAAAATTTTTGCAATTTCGGCGATTTTTGAGGAAATACGTGGTAATTTGTGAAAATATTCGGGAATTTCGTAAATTTTTGTGACTTTTTAAATTTTTGATCATTTTAGAAATTTTTGGAATTCTAAGTGATTTTTTAAACTTCTGGTCATTTTAGAAATATTTCGTAATTTTGGAAATTTTGGCAATATCGGAAATTTTTGGAAATTTAGAGAATTTGTGGTAATTTTTGATATTTTTAGACATATTTGGGAATTTCGGAAATTCTTAGTGATTTTTGAAATTTCTGATTATTTTAAAAATTTTTGAAATTTCCAGTGATTTTTGAGGAAATACGTGGTAATTTGTGAAAATATTCGGGAATTTCGTAAATTTTTGTGACTTTTTAAATTTTTGATCATTTTAGAAATTTTTGAAATTCTAAGTGATTTTTTAAACTTCTGGTCATTTTAGAAATTTTTCGTTATACCATTAAGCCATTTCCCTTTCGGGGTAGACGTGACTTGCTCGGTTGCAAAATAGTATTGGGTATATGGGTGTATTGGTATAGAGTATATAGGTATAAGTTAGATAGGTATATAGGTGTAAAGTAGATAGGTATATAGGTGTTAGGTATATATGTTTTAGATTGATCTGGAATTCTCGTGTCATTTATTCAATTGACACGTTTATTCCGCAACACTGCTCCGACCCAGGTTGCTGATCAATCTCTCTAGCGATCACCCCAAGTGAAGAGCCTCACAAAATTGTTATGTATGGTTCCCCACTTGGGCCCATTAGAATCCAAGGTCTTTGTTTCAGGCTTCATTCATTCTATTGTCACTCTGTTTACAAACTATTTGTCGCCACACTTTTCTGTCCTGGCATACTATTCTAGCTTCCTTCACGTCCATGCATTTTTTCATGCAAGCTCGTGTGTTTCTATGGCTTCTTACGTCTCTTCGGATTAATGTCTCATTTACCGATTCTAACCATTCTTTCGGCGGTCTACCTCTAGGCATTCTGCCATTTACTTTACCTTTGTACACTTGTTTGGTCAGTCGTTCACCTTTCATTCTTTCAAGATGTTCGAACCATCTTAACTGATTTCTTTCCCATGTGTCAACTATTGTCTCTTTTGCACCACATTCTTTGAGGATTGTCTCGTTTCGGACTTTGTCCATCAGTGTTTTCCCGCATATTATGCGCAGAGGTTTCATGCCGATCGCGTTAATTTCACTCCTGTCCTTTTCTTGACAGGTCCATGTCTCGCCACCGTATAGTACAGTCGGTACGAATATAGAATTATGTATGGCCATTTTAGCTTTTTTTGATATGATTTTATTTGTTAGGATGGACCGTGCTCTACCGATAACCTGCTTACCCTTATTTATGCGCCTATCTAACTCCCCATCTATTTTTCCGTCGCTAGTGAATAGACTACCTAGGTATACGGACTTGTCAACTTGTTCTAATCTCTCATCATTTAGGACAATGTTGCACATTGTTTTCTCACTCTTTCCCTCAAACACCATGATTTTTGTTTTATGTACGTTAATTTTGAGTCCCATGACCTTCATGCTTGTATGAAGTTTATTCAACATTCTTTGCAAGTCCTCGACTGATTCTGCCATAACAATCTTGTCATCTGCGAAAACTAACCCACGTACCTTAACTGTTTGGAGATCTACACCTTCTTTGTCGAAGAGAGCAGTTCTTAGACACTTATCCATGAATATGATAAATAGCCACGAGGACATAACGCATCCTTGTTTCACGCCTTGCGTAATATCGAACCAGTCACTCAGTTTCCCGTTTACCCTTACGCTCGCTTTACTACCTGTATATATTGTTTTTATTGCTTGCAGGAGCCCTCCATTTACTCCGTAATCTTTAAGAACTTCCCAAAGTTTACTTCTATTTACCGTGTCAAATGCTTTTTCTAGGTCAATAAATGCACAGAATACTTTCTTTCCTACTCTCAAGCTTTTTTCTGTGATCTGTCTTAGGCTTGTTATCTGATCTGTACATGATCTTCCTGGCATAAGTCCACTTTGGACTTCCCATATTTTTTCTTCTGTGATTTCCATTACCCTACGAATAAGTATTTTTGAGTATATTTTACTTACGGTACTTATAGGCTGATACCTCTGTAATTGCTGCAGTTGCTTTTGTCTCCCTTTCTTTTGTATATTGGTACGATAATCGCTTTTCTCCAATCGTCTGGGACTTTTCCTGTCTCGATACACAAATTTATCAATTCGCACAACCTGTGAGGCATGTACTCGCCACCGTATTTAAGCATTTCAGCGCTAATACTGTCAACACCAGCAGCCTTACCGTTTTTTAAGTTCTTAATTATATTTCTAACCTCAGTCACACAGACTTTCAATTTGGTTTTCTGATGCATTATTTTCTATGTCGCAGTTTTGTTGTCCTATATCTTCACCTCCTAATAATTCTTTAAAAGAGTCTTTTAAAGCGTCGACTATCCCGTCTATATCATATAGCATTTCACCTTTGCTGTTTCTCATGTTGGCAAACTCTGTACTTTTACTTTCCTTCAACTGTTTATATAGTAGTTTCATTATTCCTCCAAAGCAGTTTTGTATTTTGTTCTCTTCTTCTGTTCTGATTTTCTCTTTACTCTCTTTGACTAGTCGTTTAACTTTCCTATTTTTGTGTCTGTAATCATTCTTGATTCTATTTCTCTCATCATCGCTAAGACCTGTCATGTTCAGCGTTTTTTTGTGCGATTTTTCTTTTTCTTTTTGGGCTGCCCCAATTTCATCATTCCACCACGCATCGCCAAACTTTCTCCCTACCACTGCCGTACCACACACTTCAGTCGCACTTTTAACAATGGTATCCCGTAATAAAGACCACGCGCGCTCTATATCTTTATTCCTTTCAAGCGGCTCCCAAATTGCCTTATCTATGCGTTCGTTTATCTTATTCTGAAAATCTATTCGCACTTCCGGTTTCTGTAAATCTTCAACTCTGATTCGCGTTTGTTTCGTTTCTTTGGTTCTCTTTCTTCTCCATCCCCGCCCTAAGTTCATTCTGGAGACTAAAAGGTAATGATCAGTATTGCATTCGGATCCCCTCATGACTCTTGTATCTATAACTAGTTCTCTTAGTCTTTCATCTGCAATAACGAAGTCAATTATACTGCGGTTATTTCCTTTACACCACGTGTAAGTGTGGATCATTTTATGTCGAAACCAAGTATTTGTAACAAATAGGCCCTTTTCTAAGCATAAGCTAACTAACTTTTCCCCGTTATAATTTTTTCTTGTATCCCCAAATTTACCTAGTACCCTTTCTGTATCTGTATCCTGACGTTGAACGCCGACCCATCCGTTCATATCTCCTAGCAGAATTATTCTTTCACCTTGATCGCAAGTACATATTGTGTCATTTAAAGTGTCCCAGAAGGCGTCTTTGACTTCTCGCGGCTCACTGTCAACTGGGGCGTAGCACGCTATGATAAATAACCTTCTGATTCCTACCTTCATTCTAGCCCACAACAATCTGGGAGATACAAAATCATGATCTTTGAGATGCTGTCTTGCTTTTTCATTCATAATTAAACCGACCCCTTGACTACGATTTGATTCACTACCTACTCCTGACCATATTTCAAAACCGCCTTTCAACACCCCATTTTCTATGTTTCTACTTTCGCAACCCTTTTTCTTCGTCTCAGGTACACATAAAATATCTAGTTTCCTTGCATGCATAGTTTCTCGTAGTTCTCTTACTTTAAGGTCATTCACTCCTCTAGCATTCCAGACAACCAGTCTCCATTCATCGCCTGAAACTCGACCTTTACGTTTACCGTGTGTATGCATTTCGTCAATCCAAGTTTCAGTCCATTCCGAGGCTACTTTATTGTTTGTATAATTCATGTTTAGATTGTACACCCAACTATCACCTTTATGCGCGAAATTTGTTTTGCGAGCCGAAATCATGTCCAAGTTAAGTGATTATTCGTCGTACGGTGGATAGTCTATCTGTAACGTCAGTCCCACCAATACTTCTGTTACTGTGTGTGGGGGGGGGAGGTGAGGACAGAGAAAGGAAACCGAGAGTCTCAATTTGTTGGTGATTTATGCTGAGAAGGTTACCAGCAATTTTGGAAATTTTGGCAATATCGGAAATTTTTGGAAATTTAGAGAATTTGTGGTAATTTTTGATATTTTTAGACATATTTCGGAATTTCGAAAATTCTTAGTGATTTTTGAAATTTCTGATTATTTTAAAAATTTTTGAAATTTCCAGTGATTTTCGAAACTTCTGATCATTTTAGAAATTTGGGAAAATTTCAGTAATTTTTGAAATTTTGGCAACATCCGAAATTTTTGGAAAATTTAATTTTTAAAAACCGAGAAGATGAAAACACCATATTTAGAATGTGTGTGTAGAGTATCGATAAGCAATGTACCGTTGCAAACTTTACATTTTTGCCTGAAACTGCCCTGTAGAAACTGCTTGTCTACAATGCTTAGTACTAGAATTATAAATGAATAAATAAATTTAAATAAATTAAATAATACTAGCATTTAGAAAAAAAATTCAAAATGGCTCTTTCGTCCCACCTGGTTGAGCGAAAGAGACACTTTATTCCATGACTGAAAATCGAGGCAAAACCAATTTTTTTTAAACGAAAATCAAATGTTTAGTGAAAGAATTCGTAATTCGACATTAAACAATTATTAATCCGAATCATTGTTCAAGTTTCGAGTAATATCGTCCAGCGGTTGCTACATTTCGTTTTGGACGTCTAATGCGACTTGGTCCAGCCTCTGATTTGTCTGATTTTGCCTGCTCAACTCTCATAGTAAACATTTTTTTAGATTTGTTCTTTCTCTCTGCTGTCTTCTTTTCTTTTCGCTTGTTTTTTCAGCCCGAAAAGAGTCCATCACAGCAGAATTGGTTATTATAATAGCCGTTTTACAGTATTTTCGGCCACGATTGGTTTTCTGTCGAATATTTTTTTTTTTGCCACAGTGTTCACTTATTGCTCATCACGAATGTCACCGAGTGCACTTAGAATCATCTCCATGCTACGTTTTTTTTTCTTTTTGCGCTTGTATTTACGCATTATTTTGCTAAAAAACTGAGAAAAAACATAAAGAGAAGGTGGCTCATTCGCCCCACCGTATAGTTGACTCTTGCGCCCCATTACCTATTTTCTTAGATTTAGCTTTTTCTAATAAATGTAGAAAATATTTCCAAAATAAAAAAATATATGCACTCCTGCAGCTAAATGCAGCATTTTTCAAATATATATTTCAATAATAATTAAAGAAAATAATTTCATTCTACGAGAAATTTCAAACTGAGACATTTGCTTATAAAACATGTTTCTAACAATTACGAAAATTATTATTTAATACCTTATATACAGTTTTAGAAAAACTCTCAACTTATTGTCAGATAATTTCATTGAAAAAAAAATATTTTTTATATCATATAAATTAATGTTCGATCAACTCGGCTGATCAATCATTACAAATAAGGTCATTCTAATGATAATGAAGGAAAAATAATTTTTGTCTACAAGGAAACGGCAGATTGGGAGATAGTAATAACTATTTATTCAATGCTTCATATATTTTTATTCTAACAGTACATTACATTAAATTCACACATTCTTTGATGAGAAAAATCTCTACTGAATATCTGTGCTAGTAAATCCTACAATTCTTTCTTAAATTTAATTTTTTTTTGTACTACACATGGGATATTTTAGAAAAGCCCGTGTGTAGTACAGCGAACTTAAGTATGACTATGGTCTAGAGGCAAGCATGCCAATTTTTTAATATTTATTTAGTTTTTTTTCAAACCTTATACTGGAGCGATAGTTTATAATAAAAATAGGTTATAATTAGATTGTAAGAGGATCAGAAATCGTCATATGTGTATCATCCTTTGGTTCATTTGCCATTCTCTGTATCCACTTTAAACTTTTTGACTTCCTCTGAAAATGAAACGATATTGAATTTAAACATTAGAATCATGCAATGCGGGCTATGCGCGCGTGTCGTTTTTCAATGTTAGAAAAAAAATAATTTTGTTCGTTATAAAATATAACACATAATTAATACTTCAATCAAAAACGATTCTAATTTTCAAACAAAAACATTTGAAATCATCCACCAGAGAATATTCATTGCCTCTCTGTCCAATAAATGTTTCTTTGTTTCAAAGCAATTTCTTTTCATTCAAAGAAATTTCTTTGGCTGAAAGGAATTAATGTTTGTTCGCACAGAATTTTTTTTTAAATCTAAAATGATTTTCTTTTTTATCTAGCGGTTCGTAGTCCCGGGCAGAAATCCCTGTAGTTTCCGTCAGATGCTCACCGTACCTTTTTACCGGAAGTGGTAGTATGTTAATAGAAAGGGGCAGTAGAAGAGGGAATAGGTGTTTAATCGAGGGTGGGCGGGGTGAATTAGAAGAGGGGTAGTTACATATGAAAGGGGTTAGTAGCAGTGGGGAAGTATTCTAAGAAATTTAGGGGCGGGTTAGTAGAGGAGGAGTATTTGCGTTAGTAGGGTCAGCAAAGGAAGGACTTTAGGAGAGTGGGAGCGTATTAAAAAAACTGTAGTGGTAGGAAAATATGAGATGGGAGAGCAAGTGAGGGATGGACGGAGGAAAAGTTATGGGTGGGGGAGTATTGGATGCGAGGCGATGTAGGAGAAATGTTGATGTAAGGAAGTGAGGGGTGGGATATTTGTATGGAAAACATTAAACGAACTTACGTGCCGTCATAGTATTCCCAAAAGACTTTCTGTTGATCAGCGTTCATGCATGGTACAGATAGGCTGACAACTTTTTTCACAATTACCATGTAATCGTAATAATTCACCGAAGATGTGGGCCTAAGAGCCCATGTAAGCTTTTTAAGCTCAGCGGTTAAATCTTTATCATTCTCAACGTTATCAAAAGTACCACATTTTTTTAAATCGGCAGTCTTTATACTAAAAAAATAGTTTAAAGCATCAAGATGGGTAGGTCTATTAGCCGGGTCACCCGGAACTTTGGTCGCGGGTTTGTCCGCGGGTTTGTCCTCGGATTTGCTTTCTGATAATCCTGAAAATTGAACATAAAATGTTATTATTGATACAAACGTCAGACAGTCTATTACCAAAAAAGCTTTTGAATTAGGGATCATCTACAAATTATGTATGATGTTTCGTGGGGTGGGGGATTTCGTAAAATTTTACTGTTTTTTAGGAGAGGGTGGGGAAAAACTGAAGGATCGTAAAAAAATTAATTTTCAACAAAAAAGATCGAATTTTCAATAATCTAGTCAGATTTTGACACCAAAATATAAAGTTTCAGCCAAGATGAATAATTTCCTACCCAAAGAGGCGGACTTTCAGGAAAGAGATTAATTCACTTTAAAAAGAAGTGTTTTTAACAAAGTAGTTGAATTTTAAACTATAAGAGGTAAATTCTCAATAAAAAATGGAATATTTTTTTTCGTTGAAAAATTCCTTTCCAATCAAGAAAGCCAAAACGATTTTTCAACAACACAGTAAAATTTCCAAAGAAAGAAATTAATCATCAACCAAATACTTGAATTTTCAAATTTAAAAAAATTTATTCTCGACCAAATATTGGAATAGTTAAATTTTCAGTTAACAAAATTATTTTTTCGTCAATTTAATTAACTTTCTACTAAAATAGGGGAAGTTTCAAATAATACATTAATCTTCGTCCAAATGATTGAATTTCAAACTAGAAAATTTAAATTTTCACTCAGAAATGAAATATCTATTTCAGTTGAAAAATTATTTTTTAACCAAGACAAAACTGATGTTAAACAAGAAAAAACAACGAATTTTTCATCAAATACGTTGAATTTCCATCCAAAGAAATAAATTTTCAACTAAAATGATGAAGCTTTAAACAGAAAAATAAATTTTTGATAAATTGGTTCAAATTTCAACTATGTTGTTGAGTTTTCAAGTAGAAAAAAATAAATTTCAATAAAAAATGAAATAGTTCAATTTGCAGTTTAAAAATTAATTGGTATTTCTACCAAAAAGTATTTCAATGTTGAATAAAAATTGTTGAACCTTTTGGAAAAACGCCTAGAGCAATTTGTGGAAGACCCAAAAAAAAGTACAATGAATTCAATTTCTTCACTTATACTCACCGACAGAAATCGCCACCAAAGCAAGGATAAAGAGCTTCATCCTGGACGTAATTCAAAATTCACCCAAAAAATCGGAGAGTAAGACTTTTAGTCTTTAGTCTTAATTCTTTTACTTTTAGAAATAGTAATTTAACTTCTTTCTGTTCCTACTGATTTCGAGGCCCTGATTTTGGGCCACTTATATACTGAGATTTTTGACACAGTTAGCTTGTCTCCATTTGAAATTGTTTCAGCGTGAATAGAAAAAACGCGTATGAAGCGCATTCTTTCGTATCAAGGTTCTATTTACCAGACCTCAAACTCAGTCTGAATAACATGTTTTTCAACCTAAATTTAAAATCCACACATTTTTTAATTCGATTGTTTTTGAAACTTTTTTCATATTTTTAGGCAAAAAATTCAATCATTTTGCAGAAATTTCGTTCGAAAAATCTTCTTTTTTTTCAAAAATTGAATTTCTTTGTTCGAAATTAAACTATTTGTTCAAAAATGTAATTATTTGAGGGTAGAAAATTCAACTATTTTGTAGAGGGTTCCTCTTTTTGGCTTTGAAATCCAATATTTTTTTATTCAATTTTTTTTCTATAATACCTGCAAAATATTGTCTCAATTTAAAGTGGGTTTACGATGAATAGAAAACACGCGTATATGAAAGAAAATTGAAATTCTTTGTTAAAAATTCTTTTTTTTTTGTTGAAAATTAATCATTTAAGTAGAAAATTTAACTCCTTTGTGAGAAAG
>CAKNYM010012931.1:0-11439 GCA_932195095.1 Andricus curvator | reverse complement strand
GGCCCTCTTTCCCGCTCTAGTAGTTAATTTATCCCTTTGCGCTTCTTTTCTCACTATATATCAGTGGTCGGCACGCTCTTGCCCAGGGCAGGCTACCCTGCCCGGGCTGCCCAACGACCTACTTTCTGGGCAGGTACCTGCGAGCTTGGGCAGACCAAACCTTTCCTCAGGGGTCCTTTGTTGGAAAGTAGAACAAATTGACAAAATTTAAAAATCGTTAATTTTGTAATTAGCGATTTGAAAGTGATATTTTTGGAATCTGCGAATTTTTCCGATTTCAACGATATGTAATTTGTCTGTAAAGGTTGAAAATTTAAGAAGTATTTAGTATAAAATTGAATATTAAGCTAAGTTTTTGTATATTAAACTCCTTCAAATTTTCTACTTTCTTAGGCAAGTAATATATCATTGGAATCGGAAAAATTCGTAGATGCTGATTATGCTATTTTCAAATCTTTAGTTGAAAAATTAAAAGTTTTTAAATTTCTTTACTTTGACCTGCCTGTGGACAGAAGAACCTTGCTAGAGAAAGCTCACCCACACTGAGGTCCGTGAATAGAACGAAAAGTAGTAGAAAAAATTAAGCCGGGACGGGCCTGACCATACCTGAAAAGTGAGCAAAAAGTTTGCCCACCACTGCTATATATCCCGGTGTCCTCCAGTCTACCCCTAGCGTCCACCTTATATACCTTTCTTGTAAACTCTCAATCTCTTTCCTTTCTTTCCATCCCCATATCTCTGCTCCATAACCTAATACCGGCCATACCAGCGTATCAAATAACCAGCTTCTCCTTCTCCAATTTTTTAAACCTTCTTTTTCCTATTCCCCATATCTGTTTCATTACCCCTGCTGCTTTTTCTTATCCTTTCTCTTATATGAGCTCTATGATCTCCATTTGCTTGCAAGTCATATGCCAAATACTTAAACTCTTTTACTTCTTCTAATTTTATTCCCTTCCATCTCCCCGTCCATTCTTTCTTCCTTCCCCCTCCTTTTCTAAACCTCATTATCTTTGTCTTTTCTACATTCAAATTCAGCTTTTTTCCATCTAAGTATTTCTCTTATTCTGTAATTAAGCCCGCCATCCCTTCTTCATCCTTTGCCATCAACACTATATCGTCTGCGTATGCCAGTGTATATATCTTTTCGTTCCCTATCCTAACTCCTCCTCACCCTTTTCTCTTCATTTCTTCTTCCAAGTCCGATATTAATATATTAAATAAAACTGGGCTCAGAGGACATCCTTGCCTTACTCCTCTCACCAACCAGAAACTACCTCCTACTTGCTCTCCTACCTTCACCTTACTTTTTGTCTCTCTAAAAATTTCCGATACTCTCTTTATTAATCCCTCTCTTATCCCCTTTTTCACCATAACTTTTTCTATCTCGCATCTGTCGAATAAGTCAAACGCCGCCTATAAGTCCACGAATATTGCTACCATTGCCCCTTTCTCCCTTTTAATCCTGTTATTTACTAAATAGTTCAGAACATATATATATTGTCCATCACACCCATCCCTTTTCTAAACCCTGTCTGATTCGGTGGCTCTATCTTTTTCTCCACAACTTCTTTTTTTAACCTCTCCGATAAAACGGTTACATATACTTTATACAGTGTTGGAAATAGTGTCGCTCCCCCATAATCTTTAACCTCCTCCCCTTTGCCTTTCTTCACAATTGGTATCACTACTCCTTCTTTCCATAAATCTGGCCGCCCCTCTCCTCTCCATACTCTATTGGACATTATCCATGCCCATTCCTTTAATTCTATCCCCCCATATTTCCATACTTCATTTGGAATCTCATCTATACCAGGTGCCTTTCCATCTTTCGTCATCCCTAATACCTTGTCTATTTCTTCCCTTTTAATGTCTTTCTCCTCATATGTTTCCCTACCATCTTTTCCTCCTTTCCTAACTTTCCTCTCTACCCCTCCTAGTAATTCCATCAAATATTTTTTCCATTCTACCATCTCAATATCCTGGTTTACTCTTTTCCTTCTTCTTCTCTTTCTATTTACCACCTTCTAAACCTCTTCTTCCGTCCTTGCCTTCTTTGCTTCTTCTTCAAACCTTTTATTTTCCTCCTCTTTTTTTTTAATCACACAGCTCAGTATACTCCTTCTTTTTTCTCCTATATTCTTTTCCACTACTTGTCCCTTTTCTCCATTTTCATAATTCCCTTTCCACTTCCTTCTTCTTCTGTTTACAATTCTCATCCCATCCACTTCTATCTTCTCCTTCAATAACTTCTTTTTTGCTTGTGCACTCTAATACTCCTTTTATTTCTCTTATAATTATTTCCATTTCCTCGTTTACATTTCCTTCCCCCATTTTGATATTTCTGACTTTTTCTTCACACTGTTCTTTACCTTACATTGACCAATCCTCTCTTCCTGCTCTTTTTACTTTTGCTTCCTTTTTAGCCTTATTGATATTACTCATTTCTCCCTCTACTGTCACTATTAAGGGAAAGTTATCCGAATCTACATAATTCCCTACCTCTAGTTTCTTAACCTTCTCCCTTATCTCGTCGTCCACTACCACATAATCAATTACCGTTCCCCTCTTTCCTCCTGAACTTGTATATTCCCCTTCCTCATCCCCCTCTATACTTCCGTTTAGGATAAACCATCCCTTCTCCCCTAGGCTCTTTAACAACTTCGTTCCCTCCCCATTCAGTATCTTGTCCTTGGATTTTCTTCCTCGCTCTACATCCCATTCCCTTCCTCCTCTATCTCCTGTTCTCGCATTAAAATCTCTTCCTATTATAAGCCTACTCTCTTGCTTATTTTCTTCCATCAGTTCCCTCATCTCCTCTGATTTTTCTTGCATATCACAGTTCGCATAAACCCCCACTATCTTCCACCTCTCTCCTCCCATATTTATCTCTTCTACTATTAATCCTTCTTTATATCCTATCAACTCTTTTTTATCCTTCTCTGTTATACATTCGTTCCTTACTCCCATCACCATTCCTCCCATTGCTCTGCCTTTTTTATTCTTCCTCTTTGCATTTTGAACCTGCCATTTGTAACCTCTTGGTAATCTTCCCCTTACTCTTTCCCATCCCTTTTCATCTAGCCACGTCTCCATCGTTACTACTACATCCCATTGTGTTATATTTTTCATAAACTCCCTATCCTTTCTTTCTAAGCCTGCTATATTCCAGAAGCATATCTTCCAATCTTCCCTACTTTTGTTTCTCGTCTCTTTTTGTTTCCTACTATTTCTTATTTCTTTATCTCCCGTCCCTTTCTCTCCTAGTTTCCCGACACCTCATTATTTACTATCTGTTCCTTGCCCTCGTCCCAATTCCACCATACACCTTCTATCTGTATTCTCAACTTTACAACCAAAAATAGTTGGATTTTCTTATTGGGTTCTATTAATTCAGTTCGCATCTAAGCGAAAGGACGAGCAAAAAGGGAAGTTTCTTGACAACAGGGGGTAAAGAAGAATTTTTCAAACGGGGAGGAAAGAGGGGTGACGGGGAATGAGTGTGAAGTCTGAAATCTGAAAGGGATTTTGTAACTTATTAAGTTACTCTTGAACTGTACCGTTGCAGGGAAACTCAGCTTTCGCAAAATTCGCAAACATTGCTCAAATTTAGCAACAGGGAACGTATTGAATGCTAATTAAGTTCATAACGTCAATTCCACTGCCGCCCTCCCAAACCCTTATACCCCTGTTACCAACCGCAGTTTTTCGTGCAACCCCCTCTCCCATCAGATTGAAAACGCAGTTTATGGACGGTCCTCAACTAATGATGAACAAACATTACAATTCTGAATAATAAAAAAAATCATTGCCAGTGAAATAGCCAAAAAGATTGTTTTTCACACTTCTTCGATAAATTGTGTATATTTTGTGATAGATTTGAGTCTATTAACGAAAAATAAAGTTGTAAAATACTAATACTAATGGGTTTGAGTCGAGAGCTTTACATGATGACTTTGTGAAGATCTTCGCCTGGGGTGATCGCTAGAGAGATTGATCAGTGACCTGGATCGGAGCAGTGTTGCGGAACAAATGTATTATTTAAATAAGCAACACGGGAATTCTAGATTAATATAAAAATTCTATAGCCCCCCCCCCCCTATTACCGCCTCTTACAATTCCCTTTATTACTGAGTGAGTGAGAATTGTAATATTTATTACAAAAAATGTGATTTCTTACAAATTACATCAGCTGCCATTTTGTAATTCTACAGAAGTTCATGTTATAAAAATCACTATTCAGTTGATAATACAAAAAAGAGCCTTTAATCAAGTTGCAAGTAGTTTGATCGAAAAATTCGAAATTATTCCATTTTTAATTTCTGAAAAACCTCTATATATTATCCGATTGGGCTTGAAATTGCAGGTCATGTTCTTCTTATGCAACCTAACGAAACTGGAGAATGGAAACCCAACATTCCGTAGAAAAATTTCTTAGCCCTTGCAATAAGATATATAAGATGTTTTAAACTATTGAAGATATTATAAATTCCTAAATAACTACACTAAAAAAAAGAACGAAATATATTTTTCAACAACTCACGTCCATACGAACTGAGATATCGAGTTAAGAATATTGGAAATCAAATAGAAGACGCTAATAAAGGTTTATCAGCCTTTTTTTCAATTTCTCAAATTTTCAACTCGATATCTCAATTACTGTGGACGTCAGTTGTTGCATCAAATATGTTTAACAATTATTTTGATGTATTACATGACTTTGAAGATATCAACAAATTTTGTGTAAAATAGCACTAGATAATATTACAGCTCACCTGTATAGACAATAGATTTTGCTTATCCATGCGCAAAGATCAAAATTTCAAATTGTTGACAATAACATAGACAAAATTTTTCAAATGATTAAAGATATTACAAAATTGCGAAAGAAAGCATTCGAAAATATTACGATATACCTACAGTTACAATTTTAGGTCAATCGGTCCAACAGTTAACAGTTAACTCTTGGTACTAATCGGTACCATAGATTTTCATACGGGCGTGAATAAATTTAAAAAAGCAATTGTTCTCTTTTATAAAATCATCAATATTTTTCAAACTAATACAGGTATAGTAAATTCCTCAAAAATGACGCTAGGAAATAATGACGTGCATGTTCAGTTAAAATTTCGTGTCAATCGATTTGATAGATTTGTCGATAGCCATGGACAAAGGTGAAAAATTCTACTTTTTTATAGATTTTCGGAGAGGAAATTTTACAGTTTTAACTTTATTAAGCTCCATTCTTTACAAAGCTCATCTCATTTTTCATTTCACGGCTCTCAGTCACGTTTGATTAAGATAGGTTCAGAATTGCATCGTCAATGCAATACAAGTTAACAAGGTAAGAGTGAATATGTATGTTTAATACAGATAAACGTCAAAGTATAGAGGTCAAAGATGAAAGGTCACAGGTAATTGATCATGTGTCAAAGATAATGCATTAAATATAGAAGACAAAAGGTCAAAGGTCAATGGCAAAAAATTATAAATCAAAGATGAGAATTTAAAGGCAAAAAATGAGAAGACATATGCCATAGGTCAGAGGTCAAAGGGCATAGGTCAAACCTCTCTCTTTCTCCTGTTCCCGATACCCTCTTTAATATTCACCATTGGAATAACTTTGAGCTTTTTAGAAAGCAAATTTTTGTATAAGCAATTTCTACTTATTATTAATTTGATTTAGTATTCCAATGTAACTAGCAATTATTCAATAAACTTGATTGCATAACCAAAATTAAATAAATACTAAATATAAATTTCCGTTGGTGCTAGTTTTTTTTAGCTTTCCACGGCTCCACTACAAAATCCTTTGGTTATATAAATCATTATCAAATAGAAAAGTGTCGTCATTGCAAAATTTAATAAGTTAAAAAATATATTAGTAAAAAATTAGACAATAAAAAATTTGACAAAAGTACCAATCTTTGTGTTCTTCGCAATTATATAAATTAATGCATACTTTGAAAAATCTCTTGAAAAAAATTAAATTATTTATCAAAAAATTGAAAGGCTCCGTAAATAATAAAGCCAAAAACTTCAAAATTTTGATTATCCCATCGCTGACTATGGAAAATATATATATATTTATTAAATTATGAGGCAACATTTATTATTTATTATTTATTTATTAATTCTGAATTAAAAAATGTTAACTGCACCTGGGACATTTTGTTCTTCTATCCCATTCATAGCTTTTTTGTAAACGTTTCCGGTGCATTAAAAATTTTCTAATTCGGAAAAATGTTGCTTGATGATCCATTTGTTTGTTCTTTCCTCATTAATTTCACTTCTGTAATGATCAATTGTTAAAATTCGGGAGTTGTTAGCTATATAATTCAAAATGTTTTTAAATAATTTTATTCAAAATCGGACGATTTTCGCGTATTCCCGTCCTAATCTCGGAGCGGGAACTGCACGATTCTGGGTGGGGGGTTTTCTCGTCCGCCGGACGGGAATACGCTGAAATCGACAACTTGCGCATGTCAAATGATGGAATTCCCTCTCCTCTTTCACTGTGGCACGTGAAATATGGGGAGTCGATGTTTTTGGTACGGTGCGTAGTGCACAAACTCCCCGAGTGGCGCATTATCAATGTGCCGCTGTCCACGAAACACACCGCACCTTCAAAAACGCCCGCAACTTCAATCAGGTTACGTATTTTCTACGCTTTTTCTGATCTTATTGTCAAAATTTTAGTGCATGTCACGTGGTAGGCCGATTTTGAATAAAATATCGTCTGTCATTCGACATCGGCCTCGTCGCGTCAAAGATGTGGTTCCCGTCTCATGACAAAATATACTATTATATATTATTTAGTTCGGAGTATCTCATCGTCCCGAATTGTCGGGACGACTAGTCCATCCGCTTTTCCAACTCCCCCAATTTTTCGGGACGACTAGCCACAGCCTATTTAGTTATTTTTTCAGCCTCTTAATGAAAAGAGTTTCGAATAGTTATTTCAGGTCCAAGGTCCCTAAGTGGCACATTACGTAGTGTGTAGTAGCAATACAAGCCAGAGCCCGAAGTGTAGCCGAGGCAAAGCTTCGCCTCGGCTACACCTCGGGTTCTGGCTCATATTTCGTTTTGACACGAAGAAAAAGTTCCACACAGGGGCCGTGTATCATACAATATTTTTCATCACATTGCAATCATAAGTGCGATTTTAGAGTCACATAACCTTCTCTGAACGTGCTGTCATCAAATACTCAACTCTCATGTGGTGTGTAGCACAGTGCCATCGTGTGGCGATAACGTGAATCGCTCAGCGGAAGATAAGGTCGGTTACAAATCTTTGTTAGACAATAGGATAAACGTACGTCATTACTTTATAATCTACTTCATAAGTAAACCATTTACAGGCCTAGGCCTATAAATATTACTTTAGGGATCTTTTGCATTCGCTCAAATCGCACTAATAATGGAGGTGAGATGAAAAATATATTTCTTTGTTATGCTTCATAAGGACCCCTGGCGGACCGGCTGAACGCTAGCGTTACGCTACAGCGTAAACATAAAGTAACCCTAAAGTAATCTTAAAGTAATTTCGAATTATAATGAATAAAGGAAACAAAATAAATATCTAAATTTTTGCAATTATAATTGTACGTTAAAATTTACGTTAGAAGGTAATGCCGTAATTGAAATAAGTTTATTTTTTAGTGTTAGAAATTAAAAAAACATAGCGGGTGTCATTGAAGGTCTGCCATACGACACTGAAGCTGACCCCTCATATTTTAAAAAACGAAATATAAATATAATTCTATATAACGGTCAATAGAATAATGAGTTAAAACTATTTGATATTAGTATGAGAATACTTTTAATGAAATTCTTTAGAACATTTTTCTTTTATTTGAGAACATTAATATAATTTGAAGATTACCTTAGACGGCAGATTAACTTAACATATTAGGGGCCGGTCACAAACTCTTTTCCCCTTTTTTATAGGTTTATTTTTTCCCTTTCTGAGAAACTTTCCCTGTTTCTCGTTTCTTCGCTTAAATTCAAACTGAATTAATGGAACCCAATAAGAAGATATAACCATTCTTGGATGAAAGTTAATTTTTTATTGTTTAAAAGCCTATCATTGTATTGTTTGTTATTTGGTTAAAAATTTAATTATTTTGTTCAAAATGCAACTATTTTTTTTAATATCATCTTTCTGTGTCTAAAATTCAACTACTCAGTTAAAAGTTGAACTATCTTATTAAAAATTCATTGTAATGGTTGAAAATTCATCTCTTTGGTTACAACTCAATTTTTTTAACTGAAAATTTTACTATTTCATTCATGGTGTCATTTTCATCTTTTTTAGTTTAAAGTTTATCTATTTGTTTTAACATTAATCTTTTTCAGTAGAAAATTAATCTTCTTAGTTAAAAAGTTAAGCTATTGGTTGAAAATTCAACTCTTTGGTTGAATCTAGATGTTTTCTGGTAAAAAATTCATGTATTTTGCTAAAAATTCGTCTTTTTTTCGTAAAATTAATCTTCCTTGTTAAAAATTCATCCTTCTTGCTTGAAAATGCAACGGTCCAGTTGAAAAACCATTAGTTTTTGGTTAAAAATTAAACTAATTTGGTAGAAAATTACCCTATTTTGTTAAGAATTACATTATGTATTTGAAACTTTAACTATTCTGTTGATGTACGATTTTTTGTTCAAAATTAATTTCTTTATCCGGAACTGTAGTTTTTCCATTTTTGGTTGGAATTTCATGTATTTTCTTCAAAATTCATCTATTCGGGTTAAAAATTAATCTCGCTTGTTGAAAATTCA
Organism: Andricus curvator; assembly: GCA_932195095.1. Taxonomy (NCBI): domain Eukaryota; kingdom Metazoa; phylum Arthropoda; class Insecta; order Hymenoptera; family Cynipidae; genus Andricus; species Andricus curvator. The sequence continues at coordinate 2,659 of CAKNYM010012931.1, read as the reverse complement.
TCATTTTAAATAAAGATTCACCTATTTTGTTGAAAGTACGTCTTTTTTAGTTAAATTGAACGGATTGAAAATTCGTTTTTTTTTCAAACTGAAAATTCAAGGATTCTGTTTTTCTTTTAATTTATCTTTCCTTGTTGAAAATTCAACATTCTTGATCGAAAATCAACTTTCATATTGAAAATTCTTTTTTTCTGCTTCAAAAGTCAACTGTTTTCTAAAACAATCGACTTTGAAACTTGAAAACTTAATTATTTTGTTAATAGTATATTGTGCTACAAGTTGAAAAAGCGAGAGATTTAAAACGAGTGTGAAGTTAGCTACCCGAGCGGAGCGAGGGTGGCTATCACACGAGTTTTAAATCGTCGCTTTTTCAATGTGTTGGACACGATACTTTTTCTATAATTTGTGCAAAAGTGCTAGTTTTTGTTTACCTGTTTTTTGTGTAAAAAGAAGGCGATTTTTTGTCGATTGACGCAACAATGACAATGGCAATTATCAAAACCATGGCAGTAATAAAAAGCTGGCTCTCACAATTGACTAGTTGGCCCATCAAGTTGAGGGCTTCAAAATTTCCGATTTTTCGTGAAAAAAACCAAGCACAGTATTTTCGGAGAAACTGACGGTGTTTTTTTGCTTTTGCCAAGTGACAAAAGTACATACAAAATACACAACTCGAGACTTTTCAGGAAATTGATTTTAGGTTAGGGACGACAGTCGGAAAATAGAATGAAGTTGGCTGCGCACGATGCACGAGTACACCCGAGGCAGCACGAACCCACCCGAAATAACATTTACTTTTGTCACTGTGCCTCACTTTTATCACTGTCCATATACTTTTTCCACTGCATCTGTCTACTTTTGTCACTGTTGCCCGGAAAGGTCGGCACTGCGCATGCGCCACGTCATCGACCAAAAATCGATCACTTTTTACACCAAAAACAGGTGGAAAAACTGGCACTTTTTCGCGAATTATAGAAAAAAATTCTTCCAGTTGGGTAAAATATTAACCTTCTTGTTTGAGGATTTAACTATATTGTTTAAAAATTTTCTCTTTTCGTTGATTTTAACTGGCTGATAATTTGTTTCTTTATTGAAAATTAGGTTTTTTAACTCCAAATTTAGCTGTTTCTTTTTTTGTTGAAAACTTATCTTCTTAGTTAGAAATTCATGTATTCTGTAGAAAATTCATAATTTGCTGAAAAATTAATCTGCTTGTTTGAAAACATATGAAACATATTTCTTAGTCGAAACTTCAAATGTTTTGTGGAAAATTCGTCCTTCTGGATTAAAAATTCATCTTTCTTGGCTAAAAAGTTCGTCTTTTTGGCTTGAAAATTAGTCTTTAATGTATAAACACGGATTTCAATTTTATTTTTTGATCAGAGAAGTGTCTAGTGTTACAAAACCTTTCCGACCCCCCTCCCATGTGCCACGTAATATGGAGACGCTCCCAGACCAGTGAGAAGTGTCACGAAATAAACACTAAAATTAATTGATTGATAAGTAACAATCCTTGTGGACGTGGTTGTAGTTTGTAAGTTTGATAGTGGTTTGATGGGTTCATTGCTGCATGGCTTGATAAATAGATTTTGTGTTAAGTAGATTTGTGTGCACTTCGCTGCACTAAGTTGCAAAATGTCCATTAGAACCAGTTAAGCTTAGTTTGCCGGGTCTGAAGCGGACATCATACTAATCAATATATATATATATAGCTTATACATGATATATATTATGAAAACCTATACAGTTGTACAATTGTCTCTCTGTCAAGTATATATAGTTACAAATAAGAAAAGTAGTGGTAACATCTCTACTTGAAACGGTACTTGAGACTCAGATAGTTAGTGTAAAGTAACTCATAATGGAACTTCTCGATACTCTACCAAACGAGAATTCTCACGGGACGTGTCTTCGGTAAGGTTACAGACTAGGTAGATTACTTTACTACTCAGGAACTTTGTACGCAAGAAATAAATCGACCTATTGTGATCCCATTATACCACGCTGAGATTTAATATATCCTAGATTAACGTATCTTATCAATTTAATTATTCCTCAAAGTCCATATTGAAGAAATTTTTCAAGATTATATTAATCTGTCGCTATAAATTATAAGTTACAAAAACTGCTTTTGGCATGGAGGTTTTCTAAATGAATTTTATTTACTTCCTTTAGAGCAAATGCAGGAATATTTTACTTAAGCTCACTTCCTTCTTTATGCCAAGTTTTTAATCATTTTTACAGTGATAGCGTTTATAACAATTTAAAACTCTTTTTTCATTCTAAAACTCTTAGCTCATATCATGCTTTCGATCTCTGATAATACATTTTTTTATAGGAGGCTTCTATGTTTCTAATTGTAATTGCCAATTACTAAAAGAAGAAAAAGACACGGTTCAAATCTTTTTACAGAAGGTATAAATTCACGAGGTAAGCTTCTTAAATTAAACAGAATGGGCCAATACTAATTTCGCATCGTAGCTATCTTCAAAAAACAAAAACAAATTAATGTATGCCTGTATAGAAGTAATGCCATTGAAATATTTTTTACTTTGCCTAAACGATCTTAAATATAAAAAAATCTTTCAAAATCGAATTTTACGCTATTTTCTTAAAGTTATATCAAAATTTTTTGACTATTTGTTCATTAAATGTGATG
>CAKNYM010012930.1:0-11125 GCA_932195095.1 Andricus curvator | reverse complement strand
AACTCGTTTTTTTGAGTGAAATTTATTCCCCGTTGACTGGACTATAATGGATAGGCGAGCAAAAGCTTTTAGCATGGGCGGTGGAGTTCTGTCAAGTCTTCCCTGGATTCGATACATCGCTTCAGGAGCATCAGGATACAATTATTGTATTATTATTATTTTAATATTGACAATTATTTATTATTATTTTATTTTATTATTATTTTCCTATTCAACCGATCCCTGTTTTTAACAAAAAAATTTAAAATAACACCTCACAAATGACAAGAGATTTTTTTTCTGATACATTAGAGGACTTTTTGCTAATACAAAATCCGCTAAAAAAATTGATAAATGTAGAACATAGAAAATGTAAATGCAGTAAATTTTGTAAATACTGAATTGTGTAAACTGCGGACACATTCTCATCGCTTTTGGTTCTCGCGCTCGATTATTATACCATTAAGCCATTTCCCTTTCGGGGTAGGCGTGACTTGCTCGGTTGAAAAATAGTATTGGGTATATGGGTGTATTGGTATAGAGTATATAGGTACAAGTTAGATAGGTATATAGGTGTAAAGTAGATAGGTGTATAGGTGTTAGGTATATATGTTTTAGATTGATCTGGAATTCTCGTGTCATTTATTCAAATGACACGTTTATTCCGAAACACTGCTCCGACCCAGGTTGCTGATCAATCTCTCTAGCGATCACCCCAAGTGAAGAGCCTCACAAAATTGTTATGTATGGTTCCCCACTTGGGCCCATTAGAATCCAAGGTCTTTGTTTCAGGCTTCATTCATTCTATTGTCACTCTGTTTACAAACTATTTGTCGCCACACTTTTCTGTCCTGGCATACTACTCTAGCTTCCTTCACGTCCATGCATTTTTTCATGCAGGTTCTTGTGTTTCTATGGCTTCTTACGTCTCTTCAAGTTAATGTCTCATTTACCGATTCTAACCATTCTTTCGGCGGTCTACCTCCAGGCATTCTGCCATTTGCTTTACCTTTGTACACTTGTTTGGTCGATAATATATTTATCTCGCGTTTTCGCTCAGTCTTTGTATTTCCCCCACATTTGTACACAGGCCTTTTAAAATTAAAGGTCAAAGCATCGAGAACTGTAATTTGGCGATTGTGAACTCTCTTTTTTTAAAGCTCCTTCGACTTTAAGGCGCTTCCTCAGGCTTCATTTTTAGCCCATGTATTACAACTGACATGTTTCCTCCTACAAGGATGAATTGTTCGCTGTAATATTTCAACCACATAATGTCAATGACATAATACACAAAAAGAAAGTTTCCGTTTTTTTGAAAAATGGTTTCGTTTTTTTTTTAATTAATCGAAAATGTGTTTCATTTATGCGCCTGGAAAGGAGCAATACGCCGCCCGGAAAGTATCCACGGTGAACCGAAAACAGGCGCTCAGAACTTAAAAAGAGAACAGCGGTATATTATAGCGTGAAGTTTTTCAACGATACTTGAACCCAGGCGGTCGGTCGTAACTCATCCGAACTTCCTATTGTTAAAGCGTTACACGATTCGAGCCGGTTGAACGAAATTGATAATTATTAAAATATAATGAAATTGAATTTTAATATGTTGCATTAGGTTCATTACATAATGAAGAGACGATTAAAAAAAGATAGAAAAAAATCGGTCAACCCGTTCAAATTCTGTTGGGAGTTTTGGTAATTTTGCATTTTATTTTAGATTACCTTCAATATTGAGAATATTGACCGATTTTCCTCATCCTTTTTTTCCATTTTCTTTCCAATTATATCATTTGCAAATTTTATCAGCTAATAAAAATGTCATCGATCCATGTTTTGCGCAATTTTAGAGATTGGAACAGTATTCATTGTCAGTATTTTGTCTTTATCGAAAGACAAAAGCAGATTCGAGGAGATCAGATAATTGCACATCAGAGTAATTGATGATTAATCAGTTCATTATTGCTTCCTCATAGATTGGGCTTTGTGATGATCTAAATTTTCGAATATACTTTGTTGACATATTTTGATATAATTCGACCCCAGGAGCTCGAAAATAATGTTTTTAAAAAATGACCGTGTGTGTGTGTAACTGTTTTCTCTTCACCATATCTCAAAAAGGAAAGGAGCTATCATCATGAAATTTTGATGAAGTGTAGCTCCGATTGATAATCAGGTCTGATAGGTACTTTGTACTTTCATAAGAATATATCTTGCATTACTTTGTTAAAAAATCATTTTTTTTAAACTCGTTTTTTTTGTTCAAAATTAATTTTGTACACTGAAAATGTAATTTCAATTTTTTTTGCATATTCATATTTTTTCATATTTAAGATAATAATAAAACAGATCAAAGTTGAAGTATTTTTTTTTCATTTTAAATTAAAATTGAAAATTATTTTACTTTTTTCGTTGAAAGTTTCTTAAGAATTCGTCTTTTTTCGTAGAAAATTAATCTTCTTGCTTGAAATAATCTTTCTTGATTAAAAATGCAACTATTTGGTTAAAAAGCTTAAACTATTTTTTATTTAAGATTAACATATTTTTTGTTTGAAATATGAACTATTACAGGTGTCGTTGAGAAGACATCAGCTCTTTGGGTTCAAAATGAAACTATAGTTTCAACTTTTATACTTTGTTATACTTTTCTTTATACTTTATACTTTTAACTTAATTAATAAGTTAAAAGTTGAAAATGCATATTTTTTTGTAGAAAATGAATCTTTTCAGTTGAAAATTCCTCTTTGTAGGTTCAAATGCAACTATTAATTTGAAAATGTAAATATTGTGTTGAAATATCAACTTTTCAGGTTAAAACTTCAACTATCTTCTACAAATTTCGTCTTCTTTGGCTTGAAAATTCATCTATTTTGGCATAAAATTCAACTATTTCGACGAAAATTAACTCAATTTCATAATAACTTCTTGATTCATCGTCGATCAGGTAATTAATTAATCTGATGTGTGAAAGTTTATTTTATAAACAAATTATGTAAACAAATACATAGTTTAGACGGTTTTTGGAAGAAAGTAATCGTTCTTTCTTAGTACCTCTAAATTATAGGAGTGGTAATATTTAGTGATTAAGATTGGTCATTCGATATTATTTGTTTATTTTATAAACAAATGCATTGTTTGGTCATTTATAGATAGAAAGTGATCGTTTTTCTTTCTACTCGTTTTCAAATTACATAAGTGGTGATATTTAGTGACAAAGAATTGTCAATCTCTATTATTGTTTTTTTGTTATAAACAAATTTTATGAACAAACAATATCGATGGACAAGTCTTTGTCACTAAACATCACCACTTATGTAATTTGAAGACGACTAGAAAAAAACGATTACTTTCTGCCTATAAATGACGGAACTGTGCATTTGTTTATAAAATTAACCGAATATATACCATTCAACAAATTTTCATGATTAAACATGATCCTGTTGATAAAATCAAGCAATTTCAACTCTCAAATATACTTTGCAAGCAAAATTTCCAATATGTTCACATTTTGTTAATATAATTTGTTTATAACAATTAATTATTAGCGTTTATTCACGTAATAATTAAATTATTAATCATCGATCCATTACTTAATTAAGTAATTGTTCGGCGAATCAATTGATTAAACACTGATTAATACTCAATTGTATAATAATGAACTGATTAATCAACAATTGAGTAATTGATGAATTACTCTGATGTGCAATTATCTCATCTCCTCGAATCTGCTTTTGTCTCTCGATAAAGACCAAAGTAAATCACCCGCCGACAATGAATACTGTTACAATCTCTAAAATTGCCCAAAACATGGATCGATGAAATTGAACTTTATTCTCAGCTATGCTAAAAAATGTATCATTTCAATAAATTTATATTATTACAATTCATAATATTATGCATTGGTATTGAAACAGCCGTATTTTCATTGGCTTTTTTTATAATAAGAAAAAGTGCGCATCCTATTAAAAAAAGAACAGTTTTGTTATTATATATTTTATTGCAACTTGTTTCGTTTTTCCATAAATTCAATTTATTTATTTTCAATGTTATTTTTTGTGATTTGAACCAAAAGTACGCACCCTAGCGTAAAGTGGTTCTAAGAAAATTTTTAGATATAAATTAGGCAAACATTTTTACAAAATCAAATATTATTCCCAAAAGTAAATTTTTTGTTTTAAATGTATTTTTATAGCAAACGATTATAACGCATTTGTAGATCTTTTTTGGTTGAGGAACTTTTCATTTTTTGTCCTCTCTTGTGTGATTATTCCAAAAATAATGAATTTTTTTCATCGTTTGTGTCGTTTGTCCAAAAATTTAATTATTTTGTTTTTCATTTCATTTTTCAAGATTAAAACAAAAATCACGCGTCCTATCAAAAAGTGATCGCTAACAAATTTGTAGATCGTTTTTGAACGCACACTTTTTGTTGATTCATTTTTTTTTCGTACCTTGCGTCGTTTTTCCAAAAATTTAATTTTTTCATTGTTAATGTTATTTTTCACGATTAGAACAAAAACTACGCATCCTATCAAAAATAATTAAGAACAAATTTGTAGCTCTTTTTCGGTGAACAAATTTTGTCTATTTATTTTTTTCGTCTCTTGTGTCGTTTGTCTAAAAATTCTATTTTTCTATTTTTAATGCAGTTTTTTATGAATAAAACAAAAACTACGCGTTCTATCAAAAATTGATTGTAACAAATTTGTAGATCTTTTTTTAATACATTTTTGTCAATTCATCTTCTTTCGTATCTTGTATAGTTTGACCGCAAAATGTAATTTTTGATTTTTCATTATTTTGTGTGCGGTCAAAATTTGAATTCTTCAAGAAAATTCAAAAAGATGTTGTGATAATCTTGTAGGGCTTCCAAACAACATTTTTCTTCGTTTGACTTTTTTTCATATAACTGAAAAGTTGAAAAATTCTGAAAAAACAGCGACTTTCTAATTCTATTCTGAAAGAAAATTGTTAAAAACAATACTAAATTGTTGAAACAATTTATGTAAACATCTAATTATTAGTAGAAAGTAGTATTTTAGGTAATTATAGAAACAATTTGTATTTAAAAAACCGCAAAAAAAAATTAGAGCCAAAAACTCGCAAAACCCAAATTTTTACTTATGGGGTTTTTTTGGGACCCTAAAAACAGTGGCGCCCAATTGGGCCCATTTAGTATCCAAGGTCTTTGATTCAGGCGTCATTCACTCTATTGTCACTCTGTTTACAAACTATTTGTCGTCACACTTTTCTGTCCTGGCATACTACTCTAGCTTCCTTCACGTCCATGCATTTTTTTATGCAAGCTCTCGTGTTTCTATGGCTTCTTATGTCTCTTCGGATTAGTGTCTCATTCACAGATTCTAACCATTCTTTTGGCGGTCTACCTCTGGGCATTCTGCCATTTACTTTACCTTTATACACTTGTTTCGTTAGTCTTTCATCTTTCATTCTTTCAACATGTCCGAAACATCTTAACTGATTTCTTTCCCATGTTTCAACTATTGTCTCTTTTGCACCACATTCTTTGAGGATTATCTCATTTCGGACTTTGTCCATCAGTGTTTTTCCGCATATTATGCGCAGAGGTCTCATGCCAATCGCGTTAATTTTACTCCTGTCCTTTTCTTGATAGGTCCATGTCTCGCTACCGTATAGTACAGTCGGTACGAATATAGAATTATGTATGGCCATTTCAGCTTTTTTTGATATGTTTTTATTTCTGAGCATGGACCCTGCTCTACCGATAACCTGCTTACCCTTATTTATGCGCCTATCTAACTCCCCATCTATTTTTCCGTCGCTAGTGAATAGGCTACCCAGATATACGTACTTGTCAATTTGTTCTAATCTCTCATCATTTAGGACAATGTTGCACATTGTTTTCTCAGTTTTTCCTTCAAACACCATGATTTTTGTTTTATTTACGTTCATTTTAAGGCCCATGTTCTTCATGCTTGTATTAAGTTTATTCAACATTCTTTGCAAATCCTCGATTGATTCTGCCATAATAATCTTGTCATCTGCGAAAGCTAACCCACGTACCTTCACTGTTTCGAGATCTACACCTTCTTCGTCGAAGAGGGCCGTTCTTAGACACTTATCCATAAATATGATAAATAGCCATGAGGACATAACGCATCCTTGTTTCACGCCTTGCATAATATCAAACCAGTCACTCAGTTTCCCATTTACTCTTACACTCGCTTTACTACCTGTATATATTGTTTTTATTGCTTGTAGGAGCCCTCCATTTACTCCGTACTCTTTAAGGACTTCCCAAAGTTTACTTCTATGTACCTTGTCAAATGCTTTTTCTAGGTCAATAAATGCACAGAAAACTTTCTTACCTACTCTTAAGCTTTTTTTCAGTGATCTGTCTTAAACTAAATATCTGATTTTTGAGTATATTTTACTTACGGTAGTTAGTAAGCTGATACCTCTGTAATTATTGTCGTTGATTTTATCTCCCTTTCTTTTGTATATTGGTACGATACTCGCTTTTCTTCAATCGTCTGGGACTTCTCCCATTTCGATACATAAATTTATCAATTCGTACAATCTGTGAGGTATGTACTCGCCATAGACTTATTCAATTGGGTTTTCTAATGCATCATGTTCGATGTCGCAGTTCTGTTGCCCTATATCTTCACCTCCTAATAATTCCTTAAAAGAGTCTTTTAAAGCGTCTACTATCCCGTCTATATCATATAGCATTTCACCTTTGCTGTTTCTCATGCTGACAAACTCTGTACTTTTACTTTCTTTTATCAGTTTAAATAATAGTTTCATAATTCCTTCAAAGCTGTTTTGTATTTTCCTCTCTTCTTCTGTTCTGATTTTTTTTTACTCTCCTTGACTAGTAGTTTAACTTTCCTCTTTTTGTCTTTGTAATCATTTTCGAGTCTATTTCTCTCCTCTTCGCTAAGACCGGTGATGTTTAATGTTTGTGATGTTTTCTTGCTGGGCTGCTTGAATTTCACCATTTCACCACGCATCACCAGACTTTCTTCCTACCACTGCCGTACCACACACTTCAATTGCATTTTTAACAATGATATCCCGTAACAAAGTCTACGCGCCCTCTATATCTTTATTGCTTATAAGCGCTTCCCAAGTTACCCTATCTATGCGCTCGCTTAACTGATTTTGAAACTCTATTCGCACTGCCGGTTTCTGTAAATTTTCCATCTTTATTCGCGTTTGTAAAAATTAAGTATTCATTTGTATTCTATAGCTTATTGTGAAGAGAAATGTTAAGTTTCAACTCGATTGACCTCCTATTGACGATTCTAAATACAATTTACAAAAACATATTTTTTTCTTTACGGGAAATACATGGTAAGCTTCAAGGGACTTGCGGGACCTCTAGATATCTCTTTTTGTGGACTACCCTACTGGACACCCTGTACTATAGATGAGGTACCAAAATATTTTTTTCAAATAGTATATATGTAATATTAATTGTTAAACCAAAAATGTGTAAAGTACTCTACCAGTGAAAGCAGCTGATGAAGCTTTTCCAGAATACATTTCTTGAAGAAACATATCAATCAAATCACTTTCATTCCCTGGCACATAATTCATCTTATGATCCTCAATTGTCTCCTAAAATAAAAATTTTTTAAACTCGAACCTTATAATCGATATACCTACTTATTTCTATCAATTAAAGCAAGCTTTTCATTGCGAACCATTAAAAAACTTTTAAGCTCTTTGTTGAGACTCATAAGAAGATTGTATCCTGATGCTTCTGGAGCGATGTATCGAATCCAGGGAAGACTTGAAAGAACTCCACCGCCCATGCTAAAAGCTTTTGCTCGCCTATCCATTAAATTAACAAAGTACTTCAGCCTGTAAAAAATAATTTTGCTAAATATAATTTATATTCGATTTGAAGAGTTGAAAATTTTTATTTTACAGGAATTGAAGAAATAACGCAGTAAATTCATTATATCACCTTTTTTCGTCACTAATTCGTTTTCCTGTAGTCAAAGTCCACAATACGTTAATTACAGCATTTACAGTTACTGGTTTTAAACATCGCACGCCACCTTCTTTTAAATTTTCCAAAACTTCCACAAGCTCCTCTTTAATAAGATTAAACATTTGACTTCGACCAAAGCCAAGATCTCTGAATCTTCTAACGAACCAACTTCGAATCTCTTTCCATTCTGCTCCATCTGACATTGTAATTCCTGCAATATATGGATTAATCCAATTCCTGTTTATCTCTATTGAAAAGTTTCAATTCAGGGATTAATTACTCCTGCAAGCTGGTGTAATTAATTATTACTCTGCAATCTTATGCAAGCTTATGCAATCTTTTACAATACCTTGTAATCCCCCCTTACGAAAAAATATTATAGGAAATTCAATATGGTCTATAATGATTTTCCGGTAACTGGGTGTCTACTCAAATCCTGGAAAAAAATTCCCTGACATTTCCAGGTTTTTTCCAGGTATCTCAAGATTTTTCCAGGCATAATTTTTCCATTTAAGTATTTCGTATATTTTAAAACAATCGACTCGGAATATGTACTCGAATATGTATACAATTTAAAATGCTTCAAATTCCTAACTTTTAAAGTAAAAATAATTGCATTTTCAACAAGATAGATGAATTTTTTACCAGATAGTTGACTTTTCAACTAAAATAGATAATTTTTCAACTACAATGATGAATCCTTAACTGAAAAAGTGGATTTTTAAACCAAAAAGATAAATTTTTAACTAGAATAGTCCAATTTTCAACCAAAAGTGACGGAATTTCAAGAACGTAGATGAATTTTCCACGAGAAAAGATCAATTTTAAACCAAACTTTGAATAGTTGAATTTTTTAGTTGAAAAAATTAATTTTCAACTAGAGATGGATTTTAAACTAAAATGATGCAGTTTTCAACTGGATTAGTTAAATTTTTAGTTAACAAAATAATGTTCAACTAAAACATAAATTTTCAACCAAAAATATGAATTTTCAACTAAAATGATGAATCTTCAACTGGAATAGTTGAATTTTCATCCAAGGAGATTAATTTTCTCCCAAAAAAAATGAAAATTTCAAACAAATAGTTGAATCTTCAACTAAAAAAGATAAATTTTCAACCAAAAATGCAATACTCAAATTTTCAACAAAAAAAAAAAAAATTTCTACAAAATAGTTAAATTTTCAACAAAAGTGAGGAGTTTTCAACTAAAATGATGAATATTTCACTGGAATAGTTTAATTTTAAACCAAAAAGATGAATTTTCAACCAAGAAGATTATTTTTCAACAAAAAAGACGATATTTAAATTCGAAAAAATAGATAAATTTTCCAATAAAATTATGAATCTCTAACTGGAATAGTTGAATTTACATCCAAGGAGATTAATTTTCTCCGAAAAAAGATGAAAATTTCAAACAAATAGTTGAATCTTCCACAAAAAAACATAAAGTTAAATTTTTAACCAATGTGATGAAATTTTAACTAAAAATACGAATCTTCAACTGGAATAATTGACTTTCAAACCAAAAAAGATTACTTTTGCACTCAAATGGTAAATCTTCAACTGAAATAGTCGAATTTTCAACCAAAAACATGAATTTTCTACCAAGAAGATTAATTTTCCACCAAAAAAGCCGAAATTAAAAAAAAAGGAATCATTTTCAACACGAAAAGATAAAAATTCAACCAAATACTGAATAGATAAATTTTTAGTTGGGAAAATTAATTTTCAACTAGAGACATATTTCTCTCAAAAAAGATAAATTTTTAACCAAATAGTTGAATTTTCAACTAAAAAAGATAAGTTTTCAACCAAAAATGGAATAGATACATTTTGAGTAAAAAAAATCAATTTTCAACAAAAAAAAAACGAACTTTCAACAAAAAAGTTCAATTTTCAATTAATGAGATGAATTTTCAATTAAAATGATAAATATGAATTCTCAATGAAAAATGTGCTAGTTCATATTTCAACCAAAAAATATTTTTATTTTCAATCAAAAACAATTGAATCCATGGAAAAAAGATAATTTTACATTAGAATTGAAAAAAAAATAAACACGCTCCAGAAAAAATTCCCTGACTTAAAAAAAAAGTTCCCTGACATTTCAAGGGCATATAAAAATTCCCTGACAATTCCAGGTTTTCCAGGTGAGTAAACACCCTGTGTAATGAATTTCTTATAATTTTTTCGTGATTCTAGAAAAATAAATATAAGAAAATCAGTAAAGAAATAAAAATTGAATAAGTTGATGCGAAAAAATAGAGAAAGTACAACCGAATAATTTATTTATTTATTTGACGTAGGATTTCGATAAATTTTAATGAATTCCAGAGAATTTCCATGGATTTCAAGCAATCTCATATACGGGATTCTAAAGAATTTCAACAAATTTCGAGAGACTTCCAAGGACTTTAAAGCCTTTTCAAATATTTAAACTAATTTTAAAAACTTTCATCTGTTTTCAAGAGATTTAAAAATATTTCCACGGATTTTAAGGAATTTAGAAACATTTCGAGGCAGTTTAGAGGATTTATAATATTTCCAAACATTTCTGGGGATTTTAAAGAATGCCAAAGGATTTCAAGACATTTCAAACATTTCAAGGGATTTCAAAGAATTTTTTAGAATTTCCAAAGTATTGAAAATATTTCTAGTGAAGTTTGGAAATAAAATAAATTAAATTTGAAGAGATAACTAGCGATTAAAAAAATTTCAAGGGATTTTAAGATATTTCCAGGAACGTAGCAAGATTGAAGGATTTCAAAAACGTAAAGCGATATAAACGTTTTTTTTTATAGAACTTATATAACTGATAAGTTTAATTTACTTTGAATTCCGGAGGATTTCCATGGGATTTAAGCAATTTCGTCAGAGTCCATACAAATTTCACGAAATTCTTAAGATTGCAAAAATTATCAGAAGGTTTTAATTTAAATTTCATGGGACTTACATGGATTTTGAGGCTTGTAAAAGGATTTTATGGGATTTCTAAATATGTCTACTAATTTTAAACGATTTCATCGTTTTTGAAGAGATTAAAAATATTTCCACAGATTTCAAGGAATTTCCAATCATTTCAAGGGATTTTAGAGTATTTTTACGTTTTTCAAAGTATGCCAAGGGATTTCAGAGAATTTTGTAGGATTTCCAAAGATTTCAA
>CAKNYM010012929.1:0-24624 GCA_932195095.1 Andricus curvator | reverse complement strand
CTCTCTTCTACTGCGAATCTCTCCATCTCCTCCCACCCTTGCATATTAATAATCTAAAAAGTAAAATCTCTCCAATATGACTATTACGTATTTTGTCGCCAGATGGCAAAAACGATGCCAATCACGTCGGGGTCACCAATTGTAGGTAATGGTAAATATCTGACTCCAGAATTAGTAAAAAATATAAAATGCGGTCTACATCCGCAATGCCATGTGAGGGTAGTAAGGTTACACTCAAGAGTAACAACTATATAACAATTTATTAACTAAGTACATTGCACGTACTGGCGTGACTACAAAAGTGCAAAGGCCTGGAGCGGCCAGAGACTACCGTTAACACCAGCGGTGACTGAATTGATCTGACGAGGGAAACTCGTCCCGCTTCCGTTGCCTGCTCGACCACGGGTCGCATAAATAGAGCGGAGGCTCTCTCGCTAGTTCCACTATGCTGAGTGGTGCAGTGGGAGTATTAAGACCCTACATGCGGTGCGTTGCTACTGCCCTCTTCTTACTACCTTTCTCCACTCTTTTTCTATAGGTAAAATCGTTGCTCTGCGGCTCTAAGGGTAATGATTTTAAATCTATTATCCTTGGCTCCTCGCAGCTTCTCCCTGTTTTCTCAAAACATCGGTAAAGTAGAAGCAGGGATTTTGACTTGATTTACAAAATAACAAATTAATATAAAATGATAATACTTTTGAAATTCTAATCTTAATTTTATTTGTACAGAAAAAAAATTAGTGACAATATTAAATGTTTGCCACATGAATTAATTTTAATGCTAATTTTGTAATTAAGTAAATAATTAGTTTTCCAATTGATATTTCACATTCCGGTGTATTAAGTAAAAATAATATAAATGCTCCTTTAAAATGGATAAAGAAACATTGATTACATTTTCATTCACTTACAGCAATTTTTTTTAAAATAATTTGATTCAAATTAATCAATACTGATCCTAGGTTAGAAGTATACTTCACCAATCAATTCTATGTCAAAAATAACACCAGAAACTTGTACTGAATTTTCACTTCCCTTAAAAACTGTTTTTTCTTATCAACTGTATAACTTTCAAGGCTGCAGGATTATAAAAAAGCATTGCTATTAATTCGCCACGATAAAAATCAAATAATTTCAGAATTTATTAAATTGACCTTTTAAATGAAGAACGCTTGCGAAGTTGAACAAAAACGAGTTTAACCTATAAAGATTATATAATTTCTAATTCAAAGCCTTCAATGTTAAATGATTTTTAATTGAAACCTTCAAAATTATGAAATGTTATTTCAAATTAAAAGTAATAATTTTAAATAGAAAACGTTCTAATTGGAATAATTTATAGATTAAAAAAATGAAAAACCTTAATTAGAATTTTAAAATAAAATTACAGTTTTAGTGCATAAAATAAGTCTTCACTCATGAAAATATGTAATCGTTTTCACATTTTCATCATTTATGATTGAGAAAGTACTATAATAGGCCGAAATTTCACACCTCAGTTTTTGAACGGATCTCCACGTTTCGAGACCCCCTGAAGCCGAAAATCAGGTTTTGGCGATGGCGTCTGTCCGTTGTATGTCTGTCACTCTGTATGTATGTCTGTCTCTCTGTATGTATGTTTGTATGTATGTATGTAATGGATGACCAGAAAAAAACACTTTTGGTTTTCTTAGGAGCGAAGGGCAAATAACGGTAGTTTATGCGATTGTAGAAGCCAGATTTTTTTTTTTAATATTTAGAGGGGCCCATCGTCTTTGAAAGTTGTCATTGCAAAAGCTGACAATTTCGGTAAGTGAAGAGTCGATTGTAAAAGTGTAACCTCAGCTCTTTTCATCGATGTGACTTTATAACAGGATTAGTTAGCGTCCTCTGAATTATCATTATTCACTTTTCTGAAAAAGGGAAATATGACTGAAGAACGCTTGCCGAAAAAGGGTCTGCTTTATGAGTTTATGGTGTCAAGACCCACTGGGATCGACTTTTATGGCCGAGCTGATGAGCACTCGGCCCAAAAATTAAACAGCTTGAGTCGTAGACCTGTCAAATTTCAAAAATTTACTCAGATTTGTTTTCATTATTGCAGGCTTATTTATATCTTTCCTAATCTGCTTTTTCAGAAAATGTGATCTTCAACCTTCAAGGAAAATATTGTTAAAATTTCAGTATAAGATATATATTATTAGGGCCGTTATTAGTCTTTGAAAACAGTACACTGAGAAAAAAAAAATTTGGATCCAAAGAAATACATTTCTTTGATTGCATTCATTTGAGCCAAAAAAACCGTTTATTTAATTGTACTGAATATTGTTTAAAAGCAACAAACTCGTATTGATTCAAAGAAATCATTTCTTTGGGCGCCATTTCTTTGAAGTAAAGAAATATTTCTTGGCTTCAAAATATGAGATAATTAACTCAAGGAATTTATATCTTTAAAACTAAGAACCTAGTTTCCTTGAATCTTGCTTACGCATCCAAAGCAATATTTTTTTAGTTCAATATATTTGAGCCTTTGAAATACAAAATATTTTATTTGAAATAAGTAACTCATCGAGGCGTGAAACAAATATTTTTGTTTCTTTGAATCAAAGAAATATTTACATAAATGAAAACAATATTTATTAAGTGAAAGCGATATTTCTTCCATATAAGGGGATTGATACTGTTGTTCTAATAGAACGTGTCATTAGTCGAATAAAGTAATTTGTTCACTTAAGTAATAATTTATTCACTTGGAATATATGTTTCTTTTAATAAATAGAGTGAAGCGATTTATGTCCAATAAACATTTCCTTCAAGTGAAGAAATATATTTTTGAAATAACTTCATACAGCATTCGTTCGAAAAAATTTTTTGGTAAAATTCTTTATTTGCACCGAGTAGTTCAGACATATGCCGCCAGGTGCGCAAAATTTATAGTCTCACAATAGAAATGGATTCTCCAGTCTTTAAGTTAGCCATACATTTTCACCGTAGACATAATCTAAAATATGTGATGATTGGTGTTTATCAGTCTTCCTAAGCATTGGTCAGTTGGTCTTGCTTGAAATTCTTTTTGCTACTCCGCGAAAATGAAAGTAAATATATTTTTATAATCATTATAATTGCATTGAATATTTCTTTCAATAAATGGGCCTCCTTAGTTTTTGTACTTTAACTATTCAAAATTGTTAAACAACAGGAAAACCTTTTCTGTTTGAATAAATTGTTCTTTGAATCAATTAATATTTCATCAACTCTGTGACGCCTTATTTTGAAACAACATGCCGTATTTTAGAAACAAATAGATATTTATTTCCGTTGAAAAAAAATTTTTCGTTGCAAAGAAATGTTTATTTTACCAAAAAATACGCTTATTTGAATCAAAGAATCATATATTTGGTTAAAACAAAACTTTTACTCAGTCCGAGTTACATTTATTTGTATGTAATAATTATCTTCTTGAACTTACACCATACTTCTTTACATAACGGAACTCACCTATTATTTAAGTACGAATCTGCATTATCATCGGAGAAGGTAATTATCGATCCGTTGAGAAATCCAATCACACATTTGTGAATAATGGAAATCTACAATATCGATCAAAGTTAAATCCTCTAATACAGAAAAATTATTTCGTCATCACAGACTAGATGGAGATATAAATTAAAATTTATTAAATTCAATTCATTTAGAAAAAAAGGATCTCTCTCTTTTCACTCCACTGGGATTCGAACACCAGATCAACTGAATTCCGGTCAGGTGGTCTAACCAATTGAGCTACAGAGAGATCAGAGAAAGATTCTGTTTTTCTGATATACGCTAATTTAGCAAGGTGTTACACACTCAATATTTAAGTACGAATCTGCACCTATTATATCAAATACTTATTTGTTACAGTCAATAACAAATCTATCTCGCTCAACGAATATTTTACAGTGTCATGTACGTATTTTTCTGCCTTAAGCATTGCGTTTCTTAGATCCAAAAAAAAAACATTTCTTTAATCTGAAGAAATATTTCTTCAGCCATATTCTGCTCTACCATTTATTTGAATCAAAGAAATTTCCTTTGATTCAAATAAGTTTTTTTTTCAGTGTAGAAAACAGTGAAAATGGCACTTTTCAAGCAACCGTAATTAATGTTTTTTATTAATTTTTAATTGAAAAAATGTTTTTATGTGGATTCTGAAAACCTCAAGAACAACATATTAAAAGTTCAGATTAAAAAGTGGATAACTGCGTGGTTAAATCCTTAAATGAAAAAAAGTTGAGTTTGTCCATGTTAATTACATAAGAACTTCAAAGACGATGGGCCACCTCTATATATTGTTTAAAATTATTTTAAAAGATCTGGCTTCTACAATCGCATAAACTACCGTCATTTGACCTTCGCTCCTAAGAAAACCAAAAGTGTTTTTTTTCTGGTCACCCTAGTATGTATGTATGTATGTTTGTATGTATCCTAAAAGAAAGAGCGAGTTCGTTAACCAACACGCAGAAAAAATAAATTTAAATGTTTACTAATCAAGAAATGTAAAGTGTTTCTTGTAACCGTAACAGTAAAAACTGCTCTTAATGAAGGGGTGAAAATGTCAAAAGCACTTAGCATTTTGTAAATGTTACAGTGAAGTTAGGGTCAATTTAACGGTAATCCTTTAGTAAAATAAACCTCTATTCCCTAGTATGAAATACGGTAAGATATGTACCATATAATCCACTGAACCGAGATTACAATAGTGGTGCAGTGAACATTACAGAAGGATCGGCACAGGCTACCGATCCGAATAGCTTGTTTAGCTCGCCCTCAAAGTCGTAATAACGCAACCCATCCGCGTGGACCACCGGATGAATTCATGACGCCATCGGCAATGGATGGATTGCATCACCTAAAAAACATTTATTTTTGACATTTCTGTGACAGCCGTCACATTACTCCATATCCCCACTTAGCAATGAAGGGGTTTTATAATAAATAACACATTTTTGGATGACACAGCTTATTCACAGGTCGCGTACAGTTGAGAGTTTATTGGAGCAAGACGAGTTTGCGTTCCGTGACTGTTCCAGCTGACTTGTACGGACTATGGATATGAGGTATGATGATAAATGACGCGTATTCAAAAGTCGTTACCGAGGTCGCCACCTTAGTTACAATTCAACGTATGAATTAAGCGCGTGGCGGGAAAGGTCGATAAATTTAAATGCGGAAATTTATGCTGATATCACAATATGCGTTTTTATTCCAAATGTTGAGAAACTTTGTAATCTTTTATAAACCCGACATAGAAAATATATGATAGACAAGACAAGAGGACAAGTAGGTATGAAATCTCGAAGATATCTGTCTGCTGATTTTTCTGTTCTCCGCATGGATCTCTTGTCGCCAAAATCCTATCCCTTCCAGAAATTTATATGCAGCCAATCAGGCCCATTTCTGAAAGGGTAGAGTCTTTAGGGGAAAAAGATGATTCAGCGCGCGCAACTGTCCACCCCCAGTTTCCTGTCCTAGGTGAAAATCGGTCAACGTTTGAAATCGAGGTACCAAGTCTTGGGAAAACCCCAGTAATTACGGTCCTAGCAGTGAAGCGACGTATTTACCCCTACTCCAATAATAGAGTTTACAGAAACGAGGATCATGAATTTTATGGTAGGAAAGGTTTTGAACGAAGTATAATAAATGTTAATCCTAGGTTGAACAGATTTTTGGAAACCCGCCCACAACTCGTAAAATCTCCACTTAAGAGACTGGGTTTTGCTAAATTAGGCATTGAAAGACGCTTGGAATCGCACGTTTTTACAATAAAAGAGACAACCACTTCCGAAGTTCTTGAATTCATAAATCTTAAATTAAAAATCTTATAGTTGCAATATCAGCTTCTCTTACATACTAAAAGTCGCACACATATTCTTAAATTTAACCTCTCGGATAAAATACGCACACAGATATTTGAATTTGCCCGCGTGTAGTCACGTGTTTGACAAAAATACCACCAGGAGCGTAACATTCATATGTTACATCTCCCCTCTTAGTAAAAAGGTGATTCAATGGAACACATTTTTCAGATAATATCGAAGATTAGCCCTCATCAATACATTTTTTGGGGGGCGGTTTGCCGATTATATATTGGTTCCGATTCAGTATCAGCGCGTAGAAATACATGTTTTATTTCATTCATGTGTCGAATCATGTGTTTTTTTGCATCCTTTTTCAGTTCTACATTCAGATTGTTAAAAATCTTAGTTATTAAAAATGGTCCTTCATATTCGTCGTCGAATTTGGAATCTTTGGATTCTTTCAAGACATAAACGTGTTCCCCTACTTTAAAATTCCGCTTATTTAATTTGACATCGTGACACCTTGTGCACCTTTCTTTCGTGACGTTTAGTCTTTCAATTACCCTGGATTCGGTGTCGGATAGTCTATTTATTAGATCATCGACACGTTTAATGTACGTCAAAGGAACCTTTGAATTTGGAAATTCAGAAGGGATGCGTGCTTTTCTACCAAAAATACCTTCGTGAGGGTGACACCGGTGGAAGCGTGGGTCGCGACATTGAAGGAAAACATGGCAAATTTTAACCACTCGTCCCAATCGGTTTTCTTACAAACATGTTTCAAATACTCTACGAACGTGTGGTGACTTCTTTCTAATGAGCCCAGGGATTCTCGGTGATATGCGGACGATTTATATTTTTTTATTTTTAATATTTTAGCTAAGTTTTTCATAATACTACTTAAAAAATTGGTTTCTTGGTCCGATTAAGTTGATTCGGGACAACCGAATAGACAAATGATATCTTCTGCGAACGCGACGGCAATAGTCGGCCCTTCTACATTCGCGAGGGGTATGGCACCCGAGTATTTAGATAGATTGTCTTGCCAAGTGAGCATATACCGGTTTCCTTTGTTGGTTTCGGGCAATGGGCCTACGATGTCTATCTGTATCTTTTCGAAGAATTTCAAAGGGGTGTTCGTAATCATCATTGGTTGTTTTGTTTTAACACGGACTAGTTTTTTTCTTTAACACAAGTCACATGTTTTTACGTACTCGTAGATTTCATTCCTCATTTTTTCCAAAAAACATGTTGAGCGAATTAGATCGTACGTTTTATTTACGCCTCTATGACCGCCTGCTACAGAGTCATGATACTCTATAATAAAAGACAACCGCTCGGATTCTGGAGGAGTGTGAATTTCGCCCGTACATACAGTTATTTTGTAATCCTCTTGACCAAAGTACGTTCTCAAAAGTTTTTCTATGTGAAGCCATGGGATCGTGTTTAATCCGTTCCCCGATTTCGCTATACTGAAAATGCGGGTACCGGGGCTCTGTAAAGCTTGTTTTAAAGTAACAATGGCGGTTTCTATATTACTCAAATACACTTTTTCATCAAAAGTGGTTTTTATAAAAAGGTTATAAATGGCAAAAGTTTTATATGGGCTTGCTATAACTTCGTTTAATTGAGGTTTCTGATTTTTTCTGTCTTGTAAGTTAATCATTTTAGAGCCAAGTAAATGTCGATTGATACTATTTGTCAAAACACAATCAATTTCGGAACTGTCAACGTGGAAACATTTTTAAGATCGAAATTTATAGTAAGGCGACTTGATAAACTTGAAATTTATAAATTAATTTGCTGAGGGCCTAATTTAGAAATTTGATGGATTTGAAATTTATTGTGGGCGTGACTTGATCAATTTATAGTTTATGAAGAAAAGTGAACACTCGCCACTTTTTTAATATTGGAACTGTCATTGTGGACAATTATGTTATACCGAAATTTATAGTTGAGCGACTTAATAAACTTGAAATTCATAAATAAATTTGCAGAGGGCCTAATTTTGTAATTTCAGAATTCGAACTTTGATAGTTTTCAAATTTATTGCTGGGTGATTTGATAAATTTATAAAGAAAAGTGAACAGTTTTTTAATATTGGAACTGTCACCGTGGAAACATTTTTAATATAGAGATTTATTGGGGAAGTGAGAAACGTAAGAGAGAAGTGGGAAGAGTGGGATAAACTCGGGAAAGAGGAGAAAGACAAGTTGTGGGGTAAACTAGAGAGCATAGAGAATAGACAGAGAGAGGTTGACGAGCAGAGAAATAGTGAGATAAAACAGTTGGAAGTACGGGTAAGCAACTTAGAAATCGGAAATGAGCATATGGGGAATCAAACAAAGAGTGCGGAAATAGTAAAAGGGAGTGATAACATGCAAAATGAGAATGAAAGATTGAAGAAAAGACTGAGTGAGATTGAAAGAAGATTGGAAGGGGAAGAAAGGGCGAAGAGGAAAAATATCATAGTAGTTAAGGGATTAAACGTGGAGTGTGAAACAGGGGAAGCGGAAATCAAAAATCTTTTTAGAGATATTGGAGTTCAGGTAAGGGTAGAAGGAGTTAAGAGAATAGGATGGACGAAGGAAGGAGAAGAAGGAATGTTTCTAGTGAAACTAGGGAGTGAGGAGGAGAAAAAGAAAATTTGGAGGGAAATTAAATATTGAGGCGATGAAGGGAAAGAATTAATGAGGATTTGACATGGAGGGAGAGGAAAAAGAGATGGCAAATAGAGCAGAGGGCATGGGTAGAGAGGAAAAAGGGGCGCATGGTATGGATCGGGAGAGACAGATTATGGATAAATGGGGAGGAATCGTTCTGGGAGGAAGAATTAGAAGAAATAAGCAAAAAGGGAAAAAGAACTGAGAAAGGTAGAAACAAGGATGATGCAAAAGAGTTTAGAGATCAAACAGAGGGGTTTCCAAATGGCAAGGCGGAAGAAAAGTGAGGAGGATAGGTGAGGTAAGGGAAGAGAAAAACGTGAAAATAGCTTTCTTAAATGTGTCAGGCTTGAAGAACAAGAACGAAGGATTTTGGCGGGAGTTAGAAAAGTGGGATGTGATTATGATGAGTGAAACATGGGTGGATGAGAAGGACTGGAAGGGGATGAAAAGGATGTTACCTAAAGGTTATGTGTGGACAATGCAAGAAGCAAGAAAGGAACACGTTAAAGGTAGAGGGATGGGCGGCATGGTCTCAGGGGTGAGAAAAGAATTGGCAGTAAAAGGGAAAACAGAAGAGGACAGGGAGGAAAAGGATGTAACAATGGTAAGAAGGTTTATAATTGGAAAAGTCAAAATAGCGTTGGTTTGTGTATATAGAAGAGGGGAAGAGGAAGGTTGGAGAGTAATAAGGAGGTGGATGGAGGAAAAGAAGGAAGAGTTGGTTTTGATAGGAGGTCACTTGAATGTCTGGACTGGAGAGCAAGGGGGAGGGATCTGGGATAAAGAAAAGGAAGCCTATATAAGGAGCTCCAAACATAGAGAGATAGACCGGGAGGAGAGGAGGTTACTAGACGTAATAGAAGAAACAAGATGGTTTATTTTTAATGGCAATATGAAAGGAGATGAGAAAGGAGAGATCACATTTATAGGTAAGGGAGAAACAGTAATAGACTACATCCTGGCGGAAGAAAGAATGAGGAATATGATAGGCAGTATGAATGTGGGGAATGAGATAGGGTCCGAGCACTTCCCAGTAATAGCGACACTAAAAGGTGGTATCCGTAAGCGCGGCAGAGGGAGAAGGGAAAGAGGGGGAGAAAGGAACACGAAAATGGGAGGCTGGGTGGTAGATACATTAAAAAAGTTTTAAAAAAAAATGGAAAAGGAGAATGTTAGGTATGAAAAAGAGGAGGGAGTAGACTCGTTAATTGAAAGGTTGAAAGGGTCGATTGAGAAGGTAAGGGATGAGATAGGTACAAAAGAAGGAAGAGAAGAGGTAAAGAGAGGCTGGTGGGACGAGGAATGCAGGAAAAGTGAAGAGAGAATGAGAGTGTGTAAGAAAATGGAGGAAAGGAGAAATGGAGAAGGCGGAGTACAACAGGAGAAAAAGATAACATGAGAGGATGCTGGAAAGGAAAAGGGGAAATACAAGGAAGAAGTAGAAAAAGCGATCAAAAAAGGTAGGGTCTGGGATGTGATAAATAGGGAAAGAGGAGGAAGGAAGGGCGTGAATGAAGAAATAGAAATGGGTGAGTGGACGGATTATTTCAAGGGTCTGTTATGGGGAGAACAAAATAAGATCAAAGGGGAAAATATAAGGATAGTCCATTGATTAATCCAATTGAATCATCCAATGTAACTGGCCGAATAAACCACGCTTTATTTTTAACAGCCCTCGTTAATTGTGTCTCTACCTTTATCTCGGCTTTCCAACTCCCAATTTCCCTCCTCGGCATTACCTCCGTAATATCTGGCGCCCAACCTAAAAACCCACACTTTTTCGTAGAAAAATCCTAAAAACCTGCTAAGCAAAAAGGACACAATGCGAAAATTCAATATCCACTTTTGACTTTCACTCTAGAACTCCGATGTACTTATTTTTTGCATGCTAATTGATCCACGCCTTGCCAATTGCTTACAAATCTCTTTTACGCCATTTATCCTGTCTTTTTATTAAAATGTATAACAATTATTGATTTATGATATTTATAAAATGATTTATATTTGCCAATGAACTGTTATTTACATGTATTGCCTCATATATGTGACTGATTTTTGATATTATTGTGTATATTTGAATTTATATGTGCCTATGAACATTTATATTACCATATTTTTGCCTATGATTTGATATTGAAAGTGACATATTTCGCTGTGTTTAATATCACCATGAATATATACGTGAATATTAGCTTGTATTCGCGTATCTTAATCCAAATTAAAAGAATTACGAAAATATAAAACCATTAACGGAAATTAAAATAAGAACTCCTTTCGCGGAAAAGTGAAAGCCAACGAAACATAAAATTGACGTGCAGTGCCATGATCCAATTAAACAGAGATACTACTACGTAAGCCCTAAAATTAAAGAAATAGTCTATCAAACAGTAGATAAATTATTGGAACAAGAGATAATAGAACCTTCTTGTTCTGATTGGTCAAACCCAATAGTTATGATCAAAAACCCAGGGAAAGATTACAGACTTTTTTTAGACTTTAGAAAAGTAAATAACATTACCAAAAAGGACTTCTACTCAATCCCACTCATGACAGAAATATTAGACACTTCAAGATCAGCAAAATTCATTTCGAAAATTGATTTAAAATTATCCTATTCGCAAATAACGCTAGAAGAAAGTTCGAAACCAATTACAGCATTCACAGTCCCTGGAAAGGGCATAAATAAATACAAAAGGATGCCAATTGGTCTAACCAATGCTCCAGCCACTTTCCAGAGACTTACGGATAAAATAATAACTCCAGATTTAAAGACAAACGTTTTTTGATATTTACATGGCCAACGGCCATACCACGCTGAAAAACCCAGTTCTCATCAGATCACTGAAGTTAAGCAGCGTTGGGCTCGGTTAGTACTTGGATGAATGACCATACGATAATACTGCGTGCTGTTGGCCCATCGTGGGTGTGGTGAGCCCACACTTGTAGTTATTTACTACAAGAAACTATCCACCTAGAAACACTAACCGAATCGGGTAGTGACACGCCTACCCTTAAACGGAAATGGCTTAATGGTATACTTACCTACTTACATGACATTGTTGTAGTCACCCAAAATTTCGATGACCACTTAAAATATTTAAATATCGTATTAGATAAAATCTATGATACAAATTTAACGATCAGCCCGGAAAAATGCGAGTTCGGCTGCTCCGAAATCAAATACTTAGGATTTAAAGTTAACGACAAAGGACTCCAAATAGACGACAAAAAAATCCAACCAATCCTAGAATTCCCTAAACCTAAAAACATTAAACAATTACAGCGCTTAATAGAGATGGCTAGTTGGAACAGAAAATTTATCCTACACTTTGCCGAAATAATAGGACCAATAAACAGATTACTTAAAAAAGATAAACAATGGGATTGGGGATTAGAACAGGATGAGGCCTTCCAAAAAATTAAAGATCTCCTAACTTCAGCACCTATATTAACCTGCCCAGTGTAACATAAATGTTACCATAACGTGGGACTCGGTATGACCCTCCACGAAAGGGTTGCCGGGCCGCACACGAGACGGGACGGAATCCCCCGAGGGGATCCGAAGTCCCAAGGAACAGCAGCAGTTCCTCAGTCTGTGCTCGCTCGACTCAACGTCGACTGCTCTCGCCTTTTCGGCTACCGTGCCGCTTTTCCCCGTGCCGTGACTCCTAAGTGTTCCGCCATCGTGCTACCTAGTGCTCTCTTCTCGCCCTGGAACCGTTTCGCCAAGGAAGGCCTCCTGCCACCACCAGAGCCCCCGCTCGGGCCACCTTCGATAGCCACCGACCCACAAATCCTCTACGAGGAAACTCTCGGTCGTCAGCACCCGCCACGGGCTGACAGCCATCTTCGAAATGTAAATGGCAATAAATCGCCTTTTATACAATTACTAGAGTTGTTTAAATGTGTTTCACCTTCTTCTCGGCTTTCCAACCTCCTAACTTCCCTCCTCGGCATTACCTCCGTAATACCTGGCGCCCAACCTAAAAACCCACATCTTTCCTATCTTAAAATTCAAACCTGCCGAGAAAAGAAAAGGGACACAATTAAAATTTAAACGCTATTTTCGGCTTTCACTCACGAACTCTTGACTTTTACTCTGACCACAATTCATTTTTGCATGCTACCTTATCTATTTGCCATGCCTTTGTCTGAATTGCCACTTAATGATTTTTCTTGTAATATACATGTATATATAACCATGAATTTTATATGAAATGATTTATATGTGCCTATGAATTTCTATATGTACCCATGAATTCTTATACTTGAAATGATTTTTATGTGCCCATGATATGTGTCAGATATTTGTTGCAAATTTTTCTTGAAAATTTATCCTGATATTTTACTGTGTGTTTACTAGCGATATTTCGGGGAAAAATAATCCGAATCACGCTCACAAAACCAAAGCGGAAATTATTTAGAGAAAGATACTTCCTTTCAAATTATTGAAATGAATCTAAAAATTTAAGAAAAATTGATTAGGATCGGGCTAAAAATAAAAGGATAAACTATTAAATTTTACATTAATAGAATTTAATTTTGAAAAAACCAATAATAGGAAAATTGGAAAAACAAGAAAAAAGACTAAACCTGAAAAGAAAAGCATAAATTTTCTCCTTGCTGAAAATTTTAATCGCCAACCGAGGTGAAACGTTCAAGTGCGGTAACAAGTACATACGCGTAATCCCTACCCTTCCGACTCACGGCAAGGTCACGCGACGTACTTTATAAACAAAGCAACGGAGAGCAAAAATAAGCTCAATTTGGAATCCCGCAGTAATCAAAACAGTATCTAACTAAACTCTCTAATTTCAAACCAAAATAAAGTCCAAAACGACGACACAAGACTCTTATAAAATTTCAAGGTACGAATTAGAGAAAATAAAATATACAGAGTGTCCAATTAAGACAACTTCGACTAGATTAATATTTTTAATGAAACTCAGGTCGGGTAAAATCAAAAATGAAATGGCTAACCCAACCATAACGGAAAGCGACCACGATAACTTGGATTTAGAAGGTGCCACTGCACTCTCGATCCAAAATAAGGATTTAAATAATGTCGCGACGAAACCAACGATTCGAAATACGGTTTCGATCACACCCCAAAATTTGGGAGGAATCCCAAAAACGATAAATAGGTCATTAGGTCGCGGTAGAGGTTTTTCCAGGAAAAATGTAGAAACCCCAATGAGAAAAATACTAGAAAAGGAAACAGAACCTTTGGCCCCATTGACAATACAATCTTTTGGGATCACGAAGATCTACCAAACCTAGACGGACCTTGCCCCAGAAACAAAATGAGACCAGAAATGAACAACAAAACTTTTGATTGCGATTCCTTTTTGGAAAATAATACATAGTTCATTTTAGAAACAGATGCACTTTTAGAAAGCGTAGAGTTCAATGAATTTATGAACCAACAAAGGGAGAGATTTTTTAGAGAAAGGGAAGAAAAGGTAAAAAATTTAGAGATTAGACTAGATCCGCCGGCAAATAGCTCATTTGAACATAGAATGAAAATAATCGAACCAAATGCCAGGAAAAATATAAATGAATCCCATAATAAATATTCAGTCCAATTCAATTTAAGGGAACAATTAAGAGATGAAAATAAACTTTCTCACAACATTACCGAAAACCACAACCAAACAAGAAGTAATAACTTAAAATTACAAAACTCAGAGGACAGTGAACCATTAGAGAACAGAAACACATCAAATCAAAACAGACGAAGTAGACTCTCGACAATAAGTAAAAGGTCAAACAGACATTCTAGAATCCACACAAATAACCCAGACACGGATAACGAACCGGAAAATAATACAAATAATCAAACAATTCCAGCAACATTTTTCCCTTTTGGCATGATACAAACTCCATTTCAAATTATGAGCAATTGGCCAATTAAATTTCGTAATAATAAAGACGATAGTCCCGCGCATTTCTTAGACGAGTTAAAAAGATTCAAGAGGGGTTACAAAATAAATGACCGTGACATTATAGAAAATTTAGACGCCCTACTAATTGAAGACGCAAAAGATTGGTGCGAGATAAATAAAAATTCCTGGAGACATTTATCGGACTTTTTCGAAGATTTCAAAAACGCATATATAGATGAAAAATTTTCCGAGGAAATTAGACAAAAAATCAAATTTTGTAACCAAAAAAGGACACAAGACATATACTCATAATTGACAGAAATTAGAAAACTGTTCACAAAATTATACCCCAGGAAAAACCGCGAATGGGAATTACGTAGAGCGTATGAAAACCTTAGAATAGAATACAAAATGTACATAAAAAGGAACGATTTTGAAACTTTTGAGGAATTAGAAGACTTAGGTAAGGAGTGGGAAACTGAGCTAGCCAAATCCAAAATTCGAGGGCAAGTTTTACAGATTACAGAACCTAAAATTGATTATAAAAACGAACAAAAGCGTAATAATGGTAACGGGGATAAAAATAATTCGGATAATAATAAAGATTTAAGGGAAAATAAAAACAACCAAAAGGATAACCAAAATCGAAACCAAAGTCAAAATAAACAGGGTAAAAAACCATACAAAAAATCAATTCCCATTTTCACCATTTGGATTTCCATTTCTACCTTTTCCAAATCAATACCAACAAAATTTCAGACCTAACTTCAGACCCAGATTCCCACCTGGTTTCCAACCAAATTATCAACCTAGATTCCAGAACAATAGACAAAGATATCCATCCTACCCCTATAATCAAATGTTACCAATGTTTGATCAAATGACGTTAGATTCAAATCAAGGTCAAAGTAACCCAATGATTGAATTCCCAACAAAAAAAGCGGAAAATAGTTCAGGAAGTAATAACAAAGATAAACAAAATTCCCAGAAACCAAATTACGGAAACAGAAACCAAAAACGTGATAATAATTCTATTGAAGATTCCCAAGATAAAATAAATTCCGATCAAAACAAAAATCGACATTTAAATCCGCGCACAAACATTACAACAAACAATAGTAATTGTTATCATTGTGGTTTAACGGGTCATTTCAAAAGAGAATGCCCATATTACACATACAACCAGGGAAACTAGAGGGGCGGGTATTAGAATCAAAATTATTACAAACTAATACCGAAACGCCAGAATATTTAAATTCAGATAAAGATGAAATAAGGGAAACACGTTTTCATCTAATGACAAAATTCGAAGGTAGCTTATTTCGAATTCTAGTAGATACAGGTGCCACACACTCTTATGTGGGAAAGGAATTGCTGGAAAAAATTAAGAATTCCAAAATTTCAACTTTTAAACCCGTCTCGCGAAAATTAATAGTCGTGAACGGAGAAACAGTCGACATAATTGGACAATCTCAAGACTCAGATACATTAGGCAAACCAAGAATCAAAAGGAAGGATAAGAAAAACAATTCGGGAAAAATATTTTACAATAAAAAATACAAGGAAAAATATAAGGATAGTGACCGTAATCTTTGGAAAAATAAAAAAGTTACTGATCAAAATGAAATAGGAAAGGAATTTCAAAAAGCGAACGAGATCAGGGAAATAGATATTATAAATCAATGGATTTATTTTAAAAATAAAGCAATAAGATTAAATAATATTTCGGACAATTTAGAAAAAATTGACGAGCAAGACAATAGTTCGCCAGAAATTTGCGAAGGTATTGTTGAACTTAACGAAAGCCAACAATCCCAATTAGAAAAACTCTTAGAAAATAAAATTAAAATACACCAGGGAAAAGAACGCAGGGCTACCCATTTAACGAAACATAAAATTGACGTCCAGGGCCACAATCCCATTAAACAGCGATATTATCACGTGAGCCCAAAAATAAAGGAAATAATTTATCAGACAGTTGATAAATTATTAGAACAAGACATAATTGAACCGTCTTGCTCCGATTGGTCAAACCCTATAGTGATGATCAAAAAACCGGGTAAAGATTATAGATTCTGTTTAGATTTCAGAAAGGTTAATAATATTACTAAAAAAGACCTCTATCCAATCCCACTCATGACAGAAATACTGGACACTTTAAGATCAGCAAAATTTATCTCCAAAATTGATTTAAAATTAGCTTATTTACAAATACCTTTAGAAGAAAATTCTGAACCAATCACAGCATTCACAGTCCCTGGAAAGGGCATGTATCAATTTAAAAGGATGCCATTTGGTTTAACCAATGCTCCAGCCACTTTCCAGAGACTGATGGATAAAATCATCACTCCAGATTTAAAGCCAAACGTTTTTTATTATTTAGATGATATTGTAATAGTAACTCAAAATTTTGACGATCATTTGAAATATTTAAATATCGTACTAGACAAAATAAACGCAGCAAATTTAACAATCAGTCCGGACAAATGCGAGTTCGGCTGCTCAGAAATCAAATACCTTGGTTTTAAAGTTAACGACAAAGGGCTCCAAATAGATGACGAAAAAATCCAACCAATCATAGAATTCCCTGAACCCAAAAATATTAAACAATTACAGCGAATAATAGGAATGGCAAGTTGCTATAGAAAATGTATCCCACACTTTGCCGAAACCATAGAACCAATGAACAGATTACTTAAAAAAGATAAACCATGGGATTGGGGATTAGAACAAGATGAGGCTTTCCAAAAAATTAAAGACCTTTTAACTTCAGCACCTATATTAACCTGCCCAGATTTTACTCAACCCTTCCTACTCGAAACCGATGCGAGTAATACGCGGTTAGTAGCCGTACTTACACAAACAATTGATGGCATAAATTACGTGATAGCATACGCGAGTAGAAGTCTAAACGGTGCGGAATCGCGTTACTCGGCATCCGAAAAAGAATGCCTAGCGGAAGTTTGGGCCATAAGAAAATTTAGGCCATATTTAGAAGGCTATAGCTTTAAAGTAATCACGGATCACTTAGCGTTAAAGTGGCTCCATAACCTACAAAAACCCACTATCCGATTAGCCAGATGGGCACTAGAATTACTAGAATATGACTACGAAGTCATATATCGTAAAGGTAGTTCAAACCTAGTCCCTGATGCCCTCTCGAGATCAGGGGAACCAACGAAAAATATAGCGTTCACGTTAGCTTGTAGCGTAGAAAAACCAGAAGCGGACGTTAATGACAAAACAGACGACTGGTACTCTACAAAATTCAGACAAGTTACGAAAAGACCCGAAGAACACGAAAAATGGCGAATCAGAGATTCGCAACTCTACTTTTACAGAACTGACCCACTCAAATCTACTCTATTACCAGACTCAAATCCCTGGAAATTAGTCGTACCTAAAAAACTTAGAGCTCAAGTTTTACGGGAAAACCACGACGAAACCCAGGCAGGACATTTAGGCTCAGAGAAAACTTACGCGAAAATTTCCGAACATTACTTCTGGCCAGGGGTATATTCGGATGTGATCAATAACGTGAAAAACTGCCAGATCTGTCAAAGAGTAAAACCAAGTAATCAAAGTAAGATAGGATTAATGGGAAGAAGAGTTTTAGAAGAACCATGGACCATGGTATCAGCCGATATTATGGGCCCGCTACCAAGTTCTAAAAAGAGAAAAAATCAATACATTTTAGTGTTCGTAGACCTATTTACAAAATGGGTCGAAATAATCCCAATTAAGAAAGCAAACGGAACCACAATAGAGTCAGAATTCCACAAACGTGTCATTTCGCGTGGGGGAACACCGCGAATTCTCCACACCGATAATGGCACAGAATTTGTGAACAAAACCTTAAGGGAATTAACGGAAAAATTCGGCATTAGGCACACGAAAACGCCAAAATACTACCCCAAGCTAACCCAACAGAACGATACAATAGAACAATTAAACAAATAATTAAAACCTATTTAGACAATGATCATTCGATCTGGGACGAACACATAGACGATTTGCAGTTCGCAATTAATACTAGCAAAAACTCGTCAACTCAATTTACCCCAGCGTTTTTAAATTTAGGTCGCGAACTAGAACCAATTCAGTCGCTCAGAAAAAACATAGAAAACGACAGCGAAATCGAGTTCCAAAGCGTGGACAAATGGACAGATAGGTTAAGAAAGTTACAAATCATAACAGAGGAAGTCCAGAAAAATTTAGATAAGGCGAACGAAACACAAGCTAGTAATTATAACTTAAGAAGAAGACCCTTAGAATATAAAATAGGCGGCAGGGTACTAAAGGTAGTAACAAAACTATCAAATAAGGCAGACAAAAAAGCAGGTAAGCTCTACGATAACTACGAAGGTCCTTTTATAATCAAAAAGAACATTTCCCCAACGATTTACGAATTAAAAAACCTAAAGGGAAAAAGCATTGGAGAATGGAACATAAATGATTTTAAATTAGAAAATGTAAATACAGGTAAGGGCACATAGGTGTGGGAAATATTAATGAGTTTAAGTCAGAATATTGAGACTTGAACAAAGGCAAAAATGGCATTGGATCAATAGCATTAACGATACACATAAACTCGAAAAACTATAAACAACACTCTAAATACAACTACTGTGAAACGACTCTAACGTACAATTTAAAAGATAACAGCATTTTGACTCCTAATACAAGACAGAAGTAACAGTCTTCTTGGAGAAGAAAGAAAAAGACTATAATATAATAAGAAATACAAGAAGAAATATAAACCTTAGAAAGAAAGTACAAACAGTGGAACGCAGAATTAAAAATCCTATAACTCAAAGGACAATCGACTCTAAAAACGAGAAATCTCCACGACAATTGACTACACGGACAGATTTTTCGTTTCTCTTTTCATATTTGTTTCAGAAAGAAGATAACCATGGAGGAGGATCAGAAGCGAAAAAAAACGAGAGAAGAGGAACCTAAATCACAAAAATAGGGACAATCGTATATATACCATTAAGCTATTTCCCTTTCGGCGAGCCTCAAGGGGTAAGCGTGACACTACCCGATTCGGGTAGTGTTTCTAGGTGGATAGTTACTTGTAGTAAATAACTACAAGTGTGGGCTCACCACACCCACGACCGCCAACAGCAACGCAGTAGTATCAGACGGTCACCCATCCAAGTACTAACCGCGCCCAACACTGCTTAACTTCAGTGATCTAACGGGAACTGGTGTTTCCAGCGTGGTATGGCCGTAAATATCGTAAAGGACTTTAATATCAGTTTCGCAAAGGTTGATACTCAAATTTATTTACATACCATGTAACCTTTTTGACAACGAAGAACAATTTAAATTGAGAAAAACTTTATAACCCCAGACTCCAAAAGACAAATTTACTCATCGTAATGAAACCAAAACATGATGATTGACCAGATTTAAAATTATTAAAGCAAACCTCGAGAAGAAACCAGAAGATTTGCAAACTTTTGTTTAAATGCCTTTTTTGGGACTATATCAGACATGGACAAACACATTACGGAAATTAAAGGTATATACCCGAACCCCCGCGGGGGACGGGGGGTGTAACATAAATGTTACCATAACGTGGGACTCGGTACGACCCTGCACGAAAGGGTTGCCGGGCCGCACACGAGACGCGACGGAATCCCCCGAGGGCACCCGAAGTCCCGAGGAACAGCAGCAGTTCCTCAGTCTGTGCTCGCTCGACTCAACGTCGACTGCTCTCGCCTTTTCGGCTACCGTGCCGCTTTTCTCTTTCGCTTTTCTCTTCTCGCCCTGGAACCGCTTCGCCAAGGAAGGCCTCCTGCCACCACCAGAGCCCCCGCTCGGGCCACCTTCGATAGCCACCGACCCACAAATCCTCTACGAGGAAACTCTCGGTCGTCAACACCCGCCACGGGTTGACAGCCACCTTCGAAATGTAAGTGGCAATAAATCGCCTTTTATACAATTACTAGAGTTGTTTAAATGTGTTTCACCTTCTTCTCGGCTTTCCAACCTCCTAACTTCCCTCCTCGGCATTACCTCCGTAATACCAGATTTTACTCAACCCATCCTACTTGAAACCGATGCGAGCAATACAGGATTAGGAGCGGTATTTAAGCAAACGAGATTGATGGCGTAAATTACGTGATAGCATACGCGAGTAGCAACCTAAACGGCGCAGAATCTTGATACTCGGCATCAGAAAAAGAATGCCTAGCGGTAGTTTGGGCCATGCGATAATTTAGGCCATATTTAGAAGGGTATAGTTTTAAAGTATTCACATACCACTTAGCGTTAAAGTGGCTACATAACCTAAAAAAACCCACTGGCCGATTAGCCAGATGCATTAGAACTTCTCGAATATGACTATGAGGTCATATATCGAAAAGGAAGCTCAAATCTTGTCCCTGATGCTCTGTCGAGATCGGGAAAATCACCAAAAGTAATCGCATTCGCATTATCCCTACTGAAAAAGCCTACATAGTAAACTACATTGGAACCTATGTGGGAACCCATATGGGATCCTTTTTTTTAATTGTTGTCTCAAATTACGATCTAGATAGGAATATAGGATGGGAATCTATATCGGTTCTTATAATGGTTTTTTTTGCAGGTTACTACATGGATGGGTTTGCAATTAATATTTAAGGAGTGCACAGTAGTTTTCTATGAAAGCTACGGCTGCACAGTATTCTTGGTGGGTTTTTAAGATTGCCGACTATGCACCCAAAACTTCCAATAAATATTCCATTTTAAAAAAGTTCTAATCCTATGTGGGATTTCATGTAGGAACAATTCATAGGTTTCCATAACGGTATTCATATAAGAACCCATGTGGAAACCCACAAAATGTTTCCCATCCTATCTCACATCGTAATTTGAGATAGGAATTCAAAAAAGGATCCCATATAGGTTCCCATGTAGTTTACTATGTAGGCTTTTTCAGCAGGGATAGCGTGTAGTATCGAAAAACCGAAGGCGGAGATTCGCAACTCTATTTTTACAGAACTGACCCACTAAAATCTACTCTTTTACCAGACTCTAATCCATGGAAACTCGTTGTACCTAAAAAATTACGAAACCAAGTTCTAAAAGAAAAGCACGATGATATACAAGCAGGGCACTTAGGTTCCGAAAAGACACACGCGAGAATTTCGGAGTACTACTTCTGGCCAGGAATGTATTCCGAAATAATCAAATACGTGAAAAATTGAGAAATATGTCAGAGAACCAAACCGACTAATGAACCAAAATTAGGACTAATCGGGAAAAGAATCGTCGAAGAACCATGAACCATGATTGCTGCAGATATCATGGGCCCATTATCGATTTCAAAAAAGAGAAAGAACCAATATTTTATTAGTTTTTGTGGATCTTTTCACAAAATGGGTAGACATAATCCCGATAAGAAAAGCACACGGATAATGGCACAGAGTTTGTCAATAAAACCTTGAGAGAATTAACGGAAAAATTCGATATAAGACATACAAAAACGCCTAGGGAATACCGTCTTCAAGTTTGTGTGCCGGGTCGTTAGTGTTGTGCCAAGGGATAATCTGCTCTCGTTCCCACCATCGCTCGATCTCCGTTGCCTACCTGTCCGATAGTATCGCCGCTTCGTTATCGTCGCACTTGTCGCCACGCATCCTGGACGACACTTCGTTGACTCCTGGAGACCCTAACGAAAAATGAGTACTAGAAAAATCGTGTACTCAAGTGAGTACTGGCATGAGTACACAGATTCCAGTACTAATTTCGCGCAGTAAGTGGTTGGCAGTACTGGGATGAGTACTGGTGTGAGTAATGGCGTGAGTATTAGTGTGAGTACTGGTGTGAGTACTGGTATGAGTATTGGTGATGAGTACTGGTGAGTACTAGTGTGGAGTAGTGGTAAGTATTGGTGATGAGATTCGAAATAAAAAGAGGTAGGTAATGGCAATTGAAATATATTTTCACATAAAAAATTTCATATCACGCCCGCAGTGGGGGAAACAGTCTCATCATGGCATTCGCGCTTCGTAGTCGATTTTCGACAGACATTTTTAAATGTATATTTATATGTTTAGCTACCTTACAATAAAGAGGTACAATATGTATGCGTTTATTAAAGTGTACAAAATTTTCGTTTGTTATTATAGCATGAAGCACATTATTCAAAAAAGGCTGTTCGTAATCTGCCATAATGGCCAGAATAAAGAAATTTCTCTCTCTCATCTCTCACACACACTCACACACATGTTCATATATATATATATATTTATATTTATATATTTATATATTTATTTATACTACCTAAAATTGGAAATTTTAGGAATTGGGAAAACATTTTAAACACTCTGCCTTATAATATTTGGTAATATGGAATATATATAGCTTACCTTCTTTCTTAATGGAGCTAAAAATATGCTACGTCGATTGGGTAGCAAGTACAATTCCTGAGTACTGAATGTATTGCATATTTTAATTCATACAATGCAAACCGGTACCCAGGTCTCATATTACCACCTATTTCACCCTCTTCCTCGGAGAAAAATCAACTGTATATCGCATAGCGAAGCTCAACATTCAAGAAACTCGACAGTTTCTTTTATACAACTGGATTTAAATTAAAAGAAACTCCAAAACAAAGCAAAATTGCTTTTAAGCAACATTCAATCTATGAAATAATTAATCTCTTTTGGTTGAGGATTCAATTATTTCGTTGAAATCTAACGTCTTTTTGATTGAATTTAACTGTTTTTCACGTAATATTCAAATCTTATTCTGTTGAAATATCAATTCATCTTTTAATTTGACAATTCGTTTCATCGCTTGATGATTGGTTGATAATTGAAAATACTACCATTTGGATGAATATTAATTTTTTTAGTTCAAATTTTAACTACATTGAAATTCGTCTTTTTTTTTAATTCAAAATCATTGATAAATAAAATTCTTCATTGGAAAGTTCTCCACAAGTTGTACAACTATTCAGTAACATTTCCCTAAGCCCATGGAAGTTATTTTGAAAACCCCAAACAACCCTGATTTTTCCCATGTATGTATGTATACCATTAAGCCATTTCCCTTTCAGGGTAGGTATGTATGCTGGGTAAAAAATCGTTGAATTGTGAAGTTAATTGTAATAAATAAATTGGTTTAAGAAATAGCCAACATGACGGATTGTTCGTTTGCAAAGTACATTTGTACCTTAAAATTGCTTGCTTTTAGCGTCAAGATGAGACTTAATCATGAAAAGTTGTCATCTGATATTCATTTATCATTTTTCTGAACCGATTACATAAATAAATATGTAGTATCGGCATTTATTGGCAAGAAATCATCCTACGTTTTAGGTTTATTATTATTAATATTAAAAACTAGTTATGGTCACGTAACATGAGTTAAAAGTTCAATGTAATTTAATGTTATTAGAATGTAACACTTACTAGTTATGCTATTATCATTTTAATACTTACTTTTTGTTGTTTATGCAAATCAGCAGGCTGATTTACATTTTGGATTTCTATATCTCCGTTTTCTTCACATCGTACAGAGGTAATATCACTGTTTTCCTGCAAATGCAATGAAAAAAGTAAGTCTTTTGAGGCTAAACATTTAGTATTAATAAATAATTTATTAGTACAAGTAAAATCTTTTTCTCGTCAAATACTTTTAAGAAGCTACATTAAAAATGTTGAACAAATTTTGTTAAAAAACCCTTTAAAAATTTTGTTTTCAACAGAAATTTTTAATATTAGAAACGAAAACTTATCAGACTTGGCGGAATGGAATTGACCATCAATTTTTCTCTTCCTTTCTAGGCTATATGAATAAAATATGGTTTTTTCTCGCGAAAGTTTTTTATTTTAAATAAATGTAATTTCTTTTTGAATATATTTTTAAAGTATGTCGAGTCAGTCGAGTTGTGGTTTTTTTTCGATTCGTATATTTTTTAATTAAAAATCATTCCTAAGAGCTTTATTTGTCAAAGCGGCAAGATGCACTTTTTTTCGTCAGTTTCTAGAAACCCGACTTTAAAAATTTGAGCGTTTTGATAAAATTATTCATAAAACATACTAATTAAAGAAGCTGTATTTCTAGAAACTGTGTAAATACGCATCTTTTTGCTAATACAAAAGTTCAATTTCTTATCTTACCTTTACTTTCGGAACTTTGCTGAAGAAATCTGCAATATTTCCTTTTCCAGCGGGTTTTCTCTTCTTCGGCTTATCCATAATTTTTACATTCTCATCATAATGAGAAAGTATTGGTTTTATGTGAAAAATG
>CAKNYM010012928.1:0-10074 GCA_932195095.1 Andricus curvator | reverse complement strand
CAATGAACTTTCGAGTTCGAACTGCTAATCTATAATAATAATAATAAAAGAATGTCTTGCATAAATAAAGTTATAAAATATCAAAATTCTCAGCAGACACAGTTCGAGCATGATAGTATAGAAAATATTAATTTTCGTCTGAAGTTACGAAATTGTTTGTATTCTTTCACGTTCACGACGAGTGTAAAGTGTAAAGTTGACTGCATTAGCTCTAAAGAAGGAAAAACATGAAAATGTGCATTTTTCTAGAAATATTTAATGCACTTTCAGCTTCTGATTCTGCATCTTAGAAGCGAGAAAAAATATTCTATATTTATTGTGAGGTCTAGATGGAAGTAGATTAATCGAGTCTGATATAAAACTACGCTTTCACGCGCGTTATTCCAAATTTGTTTAATTCAAAGGAAATTTCTTAGAATCAGAGAAACTCTTCTTTGACTCAGAACCAATAACTATTTTTCTTTAATCCAAAGAAAGTTTCTTTGAATCGGAGTATCTTTTTTCTGATTGCATTCAGTATTCGTATTGATCATTTCAGATGCTTTATCCGCTTTAACATTTCTTAAACAAGATTTATATGAAAAATTTGATCGTTAAAAAAACACTAGTTTATCTTAAGAAAGTCAACCTGTGAAAATATATTGACTTATTATTTAGTGATTGGAGTCACTAATCAATTCTTGACATTTCTTTGTCGATAGTTAATGTCAATGCAAAACGGTTCAAAAAATTAAGATATCTTATAAAATTAAAATAATTTGAAAAGCTCTTAGCTTTTAATTTTTTTTTAACAGGAATAAATTAAGTGCGTAAATGATTCTTGTTTTTCCATTTTGATGGAATAATTTGCACAAACATATATGTTGGTGGAGGTGATGTAGTCTATTTACAAGTTTTAATTCAATTACTGTATTAATGAAGGTGGAAGTGTTACACAATCGCGTTCTTTTCTAAATTTTTAAAAAATCACAAAAAATATGAAAATAGTTCTACAAAAGCTTCTTTTCTATTTTTAAATATTTTTGAAATTTCAATTTCAAATAACTCTGCTCGCTGTGCATTTTATCTCTTTTGCTAGGGAGGGTCCATTAATTACATAAGACTTTTTTTAAGGGCGAAGGGGTCCGGAAAATCTTATTTTCTCTTAAATGGGCACTTCCACGGAAAGTGTCATTTTCTCCAAAAGAAAGTTCCAAAATAAATCTTGAGGCACACATTTCAAACTTTTTTCCTACATTCTAAATACATATAGAAAAACATATTTGATCATGGTCAATATTTTTGAGCATGCGCGCAGTTTGCATAAAATATTGAATTTGGTATGCCCAGAAGCTTGATTGAATGAATAATATCTTAGGAATGGAAGATCAAGGAGGGTTTTTCCTTCTTTTTACATTCTCGGGATGCTTTCCAGTAGTGTGTAAATCACTATCTTCTTGATTAAAAATATATAACGAGTGTCTATAAAGAAATAGTGGGGACATTATTTGAAAAATTCGAAACTTCATTACTAAATTTTGAGTCATCATACTTTAACTTTTATTTTAAATCAAGGTCGGTTGTTTTTCCAACACTAAAATTATATCCTGACCATTTAGAATATAACAGTACGTAAATTAAACATTTCGAAAGAAATATGTTATCTTATATATTATTCTTACGACGAAGTTTTGCGAAATATCACAGGAAAGTAAAAGTTAATCTTTGTTGGTAATGATTCTTTTTCTATTATGCTCAGCTTTCTTTTAAGCTTTTGCTTGACGTGTTGTTGCCTGGTTTTGCCTTTTTCGCAGTGAAACCTCCTAATTTATATTATTTTTGTTCAACAATTATACAAATAAGTATTTCATCATACCTGTGTCAGATTTGAATTAATCGAGGTAATTCGTTGAGTGATACTGTGCTGTGCTTGTGAAATAGTAACGGCCGAGTCACGGATCACGGGCTAAGTCGAAAAATGGCGAGTATACAGGAAATAGAAAAGCGGCTCACAGAAAAAATGAGTGAACTTAAAGAGGAAATGAGCGATGAATTCAAAACGGTATTCAAGGTGCAGCTGGATAATATCATCGCTAGAGTTGATGAAGGTGCAGACATAATCGAAACACTTGAAAAAGAAAATGAATTACTCAAAAGCCATCTGGAAAAGCACCAGCAAATCTTAGACAATATCACCAGAAAAAATAATCTGATTATTTATGGTCTACAGGAGGAAGCTGAAGAATCTGTATCATCTTTGTGTACCAGACTGATTTCGCTTATAATAAACTCAAGATGCAATTTAAAAATGATGACATTGTTTTTATTAAGCGTCTAGGAAATTACTCGGGAGGTAAAATAAGACCGGTACTGCTTGTCCTTGGAAATTTTAGTATCAAACGTAAAATCCTTCAAAGCCGCTCGTCACTCAAGGGAACAAATATTTACATAAACAATGATATCAGTAAGGAAGTACAACAGAAAAGAGGGAATTTAATCAAACACGCTCATCATTCAAAGCAAAGGGGCCTCGCAGCCAAAGTAATTTGTGAAAGGCTGATAGTAAATGGTAGAAGTTTCTCACTGCAAGACCTGGAGAATGGAGGGGCGGATCGACTAAGCGAGCAATTAACCAAAGGAGTAAGACAGCATAGCGCCCCGTCCCCGCCTGCTCATCGAAACCGAAGCAACCTGGATACAAGCACAAGAGAAATTAAACAGCAAACCCATGCAGAGAACTGGAAACGCAGAGTAAACCAATCTATTACCGAAAGGAAGAAATTAAAGAGTTCTTCCAGAGAGAATGGAACTATTGATAACTTTGTACTCAATCGGAATTCTCAACAAGAAGAACAAAGACAACAACAACACACTGCCAATTGACTAGGTAGTCCTGTAAGCAGACTGGAAAATCCTCAACGAAGAGGGGGCATGGCCACACGTCGCGTGAATACTGTCGAGAAGAGAAATTATGGAAGCCTTATGGATAACCTCGAGTTGGATACAAACAAGCATGCCGCAAATGACAGCCAGGAAGGAAACATCATTTTACAGGAAAAAAATGGACCCAGGATAATCTTTTGGAATATGGAAAGGTTTGGCAACATCAGTGTCCTGTAAGAAGAAAAAATCAAGTTTAATGTGTCATGTGTAGTGGAAACATGGTGCACCAGTGCTCCTAAACATGTCCCAAAATTTCTTTGGAAATGTGAAAGCTTTTACAGTGATGCTATTAAAGAAAAGAGTAGAGGGCGGGCGAGTGGTGGTCTCGCTGTGTTTATAAACAAGGATGTATTTCAGGTCCAGGTTGTGGAAACCTGCGAAAGATGGCTGACAGTGAGGCTGAAAAACGAATTTGTCGATGTGATTCTCACGACTGTCTATTTCAAACCTAGCCTGGATTTGCCGGTGATCTTAAGTCTATTTCCGATAAGTTTGAATGAATATTGTTCTAACTTTCCCTCAGCAAGTATGTTGATTGTAGGTGATTTTAATGGAAGGATGGGAATTCAGAAGCA
Organism: Andricus curvator; assembly: GCA_932195095.1. Lineage (NCBI taxonomy): Eukaryota > Metazoa > Arthropoda > Insecta > Hymenoptera > Cynipidae > Andricus > Andricus curvator. The sequence goes on along the minus strand of CAKNYM010012928.1, from coordinate 6,577 downwards.
GCCGACGGCAGATTTTTTTCATGGATCACAATTATACGAGTGCGGAGATAGTTTGGATTTAACATGTAATAGTAGAGGTAGGAAAATCGCTGAATTTATGGAACTCAATACATTTGTACTTGTAAATGGTAGGACACGATGTGACAGCCCCGCACAATTTACATTTTGTGACGCGAGGGGTAAGAGCACAATTGACCTGCTCTGGTGCAATATGGATGCGCTCGATCTAATAGTGGATATGAGTGTTATGCGCCTTATATCAGCTTCCAGCCACTTTCCTATTCAAGTCATAATTGATAGGAACTCAAAAGTAAATTGTGAACTTGCTAACTTCGGGAATGGTAGAGTCATTAAACGTTTGAAGCTAGACAAGAACAATATTTCTCATTATGTCGAGAGGATGGAATGCTCTGAGAGAATTTCAATCGTTGCAGAGAATGCATCGATTGATCTTCTGGATGATAACTTGAGGTGTGCAACCTGAAGTTGCAGAATCACTAAACTCAATCAAAATTAAAAAAATGTCACGGGGTATAGTAAACAACTTCAGAAATAAATCGTGGTATGACCGTGAATGTATAGAGGCAAAAAAGGCGACAGAAGCACTAAAGGAATGTAGGAGAATGGGGTTTCCCCCTGCGGTCACATTTGTGTATTACTTTTTAAAGAGATTGTATATACTGTTAACTAGGAGTAAAAAACATCAATATAGCGTGGACTCTATTAATAAGCTAGCTAATACAAAATACGGTATTGAATTTTGGAGATGCGTGCAAACTTTTAGAATAAAAAATAAAGACCATGTGAATGCCATTAGTATGAACGAGTGGGAGGAATTCTATTCTAACGTGTATACGCTAGTTGGTATGCCTATTAAATGGGCTTTCTTTTATGTGCCCCATCCAATTCTTGACAGTGATATTCAATACAGCGAAATTCTTAAAAGTCTTAAGAGATGTAAAAACAACAAAGCTCCCGGAGAAAATCAAATTTGTAATGAATTTTATAAAGTACTGCCAGAAAAATGGATGGTGTACATTCAGACCTTATTCCAAAAGATTATTAATGCAGAGCGAATTCCGAAAAGCTGGTGCACAGCTGAAGTTGTACTAATATTCAAAAAAGGTGAGGCAACAGACCCACTTAATTACCGAGGTATAGCTTTGATGAATTATCTTTTAGAAATCTTCACGCAGATTTTACTTCAGCGTATGACAACATGGGTAAATTATTGTAATGTTTTGCCGGAATCTCAGGCTGGATTTAGGGAGGGCAGGGGTTGTATGGATAATGTGTTTGTTCTGAGTTCCTTCATACAACTCCACCTTAGATTGAGGACGAGAAAGGTGTATGGAATATTTGTGGATTTTAAGAGAGCTTTTGATTGGGTTAATCATGAGAAACTCATGTATAAACTGTATGGCCTGGGCGTGAGTTTTAAAATAATCAGAATATTAATTAGTATATGCTAATAGCAAGCTCAGGCTAAGGATTAATGGAATCATTTTTAAAGAGTTCGATATTACAGAGGGTGTTCTTCAGGGCGAGATTCTAAGCCCACTTATGTTTTGCCTTTTCATAGCAGATATGGAAGAATTTTTCAGAAACAATAATATGAAAGGACTAGATGTGAATGGCATAATAGATGTTGTATTATTACTCTCCGCAGATGACCTAGTTATACTATGTGAATCTGAACAAGATGTACGTAGGAAACTTCTGTGTCTAGAAAAATACAGCAAACTTAATGACCTTACAGTAAATATACAAATAACAAAGATTGTTGAATTTAAACGAGGCGGTAAACGTAGAAAAAAACAAAAGCAATTCTATTATGCTAGTGAGCAGCTTCAGCTGTCTACATATTATTTATACTTGGGTATCCCTTTCTCGTCCTCTAGTCTGTTTCGGAAAACGACTGATCTAATGACCAGTAAATCCTTTAATGCTATTGGTGCGGTACTGGGTATCCTTAGCAGAGCAAAGACAAATATATGGGAAACACACGTAAAACTCCTGAAAGCGCTAATACTTAGCGTTACAATTTATTTTTTTATTTTTTCATTTTACGCAAATGTGACATTTATTTTATTGGAATTTATTTATTTTTTCAACAATACAATTTTATAATCACGCCTACCCCGAAAGGGAAATGGCTTAATGGTATAATAATGATGATAATAATAATAAATAATTAGGAAGAATATAATTAAGTAGTATCAACCATTTTTAGATCCAACTTTTTCCTTTGAAGTCAATACATTGATTAATTAAATTAAAAACAATAAATTATCAAACAAAATCATAAACATGTTTCAAAGAAACCTATCCCTATTTCACTGTTTTCCAGTTTAAAGTAAGATTTTATTAATTTGTATATATTTACCTCCAAATGAGACGAATCTATTGATGTTTGGAAGCACTTTTTTCTATGATTTTCCATTTTATGTAATTTGTTACCTAAGAAGATGAATTGGTTGAAAATTGTTTTTCTTATAATATTTTTCAAAGATGAATTTCTAATTAAAAACAGCACGTGATCGGTTTGAAGAACCCTTGCCCACCACACCCATGTTATTCTCGTTATATTTTCTCTGCCCCCCCTCCCTTCTGACCACCCCTTTAACTTTCTAATTTTTCATAATCTTTAATGCTTCAATTCAGGGAAAATTATTAAAAAATAAATTTGAAAATATTTAGAAAGTCATTGCAATTTCTGAAATCAATTTTTTTCCTTAAAAGAAGTTACTTCTGTTCCCATGAATTAAACAGATCGTGGCTAGTCCAGCTTCTTAGGATGAATTTTAAATCTTTTCATCAAATATAATGAGTGAATATCAGGATTCTCATCGAATAGAATTCAAGCATAGGAGAGTGGAAAATGTTGCTGTTTGTCATCTAAGAATGTATATAGTAGGTACATTCTAAAATTGTTTTTCTTCTTTCTCGTTCGATATGCGTGCTCGCTGAAATAAATTTTCTACAAAAATTATGGTTTTGAGTTGATACATTAGGTTTCCGAAAATCAATTTTCGGGAAGATTTATAATGCTGACTTAGAATAGGGAATTTTCAAAAAATAATTAGAATTCAGATCTCAAACAAGGAATTTTCTCAAAGGATGACATTAATTTTGAATTAAAAATTAAGCAAAAAAATTGGTAAAAAAATTAGAATTCAGATATGAAATGAGAAATTTTCAAAAAGAGTAACCTTTTGAACTTGGGACGCAGAATTTCCGAAAAGAATTCTGAGTTCAGATTAGAACAGGGAATTTTTTAAATAAAAATTTAATTCTGATCTGAAAAAAGCAATTTTCCCAGAGGATTACAATTTTGACCAAGAACAAAGAATTTCTCTAGAAAAATTAAAATTCTGACTTGGAACATGGAATTAAAAAAACATTATAATTGTGAGTTGTAACAAGGAACGTTCCAAAGTAAGAAAAATTTGAATTTGAAACGAGGATTTCTCGAAAAGAATTCTGATTATGGCTTGAAACAGGGACTTCAAAAATGTCTTCAATTCAGATCTGAAATAAGGAATTTTCTAAAAGATCTACGATTTTGAATAAGAACGTGGAATTTTGTGAAAGATATATGATTCTGATTTGGAACAACACATTTTCAAAAAGAATTATAATTCTGAATTGCAAGAAAAATTTATAATTCCGATATGAAATAATTAATTTTTCAAAATAATTATGATTCTGACTTGGAAGATGAAATTTTCGAGAAGAAATATAATTCTGACTTAAAATGAAGAATTTTTGAAAAAAAACCATAATTTCGAGTAAGAACAAGAAATTTTTCAAAAGAGTAACAATTTGAACTTGGAACGTGAAATTTTCGAGAAGAACTCTGATTTTAGCTTATAACCGGGAATTTTTGAAACAAAATAAATTAAGATTTGAAATAACGTATTTTATGAAAGAATTACAATTTTGACTAAGAACAAGGAAATTTTTCCAGAAGAATTTTGATTTTGGTATAGACTAAGGAATGTTTGAACGAAAATTATGATTCAGATCTGAGCAAGCAAGCTTTCTAATGTGTATTATTACAAAAATTATGATTCTGATATGAAACAGGACATTTTTTAAAAGAATCACAATTTGCACCCGATCCAACACGAAAAAAAAAAACAATTTTAGATTATGTTAAATTTATCGGACGATATCTCTGATTAATGTAAGATTTTAGTTGAAGGTGAAGCTTATCGCAGAAGTATGAACATAAATCCGTCTTGCTTCGCACCTCAAGAGGCGTAGTTTAAGGAATCGTAAAGATTTAAAAAATATTTATTTTCCTAAATTTAAGATGAGAGTTTGAATATTAATAAAACAGTTTTAGTTTTAAATGTTTTTTTTTGTTTCTCGCATATTTCAAAAACAAAATAATAAAAATGTTTAGTTAGAAAAAATATATCAATTTTTTGGATCGGTTTCCATTCTCCCCCCCCCCCCTTCCCCTCACCCCATTAACAAAAGTTTTGGTGGGACTGAAGTTACAACTAGACTCTCCACCATACGACGAATCACTACTTAACTTGGAAATGATTTTGACTCGCAAAATAAATTTCACGCATAAAGGTGGTAGTTGGGTGTACGATACAAACAATGAATAATACAAACAATAAAATAGCTTCGGAATGGACTGACACTTTGTTTGACAAAATGCATACATACGGTAAACGTAAAGGTCGAGTTTCAGGTGATGAATGGAGACTGGGTGTTTGGAATGCTAGAGGAGTGAATGATCTTAAGGTAAGAGAACTATGACCATGTATCACTCCATAGCTTGTTAGTCGCTTGCTTCCTGATGGTCTAGGAAGTTTCTTACAATGCGACAGGTGTTTAATAAAACTGCCTTCTGAGCTGACGCCAGTACCCTACTGACTCCTAAATGTACAAGATGTTCAGTGAATCTTGCGTGCACATTGCCTGTAGCCGAAATCACAATAGGATGAATAGATGCATGTTTCACATTCCTCCATCTTGCCTTTACTTCATGCCTTAGCTCGCTATACTTATGAATCTTAGTTGTATAGGTTGCCTGCAAATTTCGGTTAAGTGGACAATCAATGTCGATGATGTAGACTCTTTCACCTTTTTTTTCTCGCATCACGATGTCGGGTCGATTGGCTCGGATGATGATCCGTCTGGATAGTAAAATCCCAATATAAGATGTAATCTTCGTTTTCTAAAACGGGGATTGGAATGTATCTATAGAAAGGCATCCATTCTGTTAAGAGTCCTAGGTTTAGGGCAAATTGTTGATGTATAATGCCCGCCACATCATTATGTCTGTGCGTATATTCTCTTTGAACCATAACGCGACAACCATCAATAATCGATGGATTCGTTGGTATCTCCAATAATCGGCACTGGTCAACCACGTCTTGATGTAACACGTGTTTGCGATAATTTCTGGTGCGGACAACCCTGTCCTGACTCGCAATGACGAATCCTTCGGTTTCTGGATACAGGAGGCCCTTTCTCAGCCAAATATTGGATGCCTCATTATCCACTTCATATTGATCTAACGTTTTCGGGTGTTCGCTGCGGATGGCTTTCTGTCTCCATTGCGTTTCTAATCTCTATGGTTTCTGCCCTGATATTCAAGGCCTCCTCTGAGGACAAATTCAAGGGCGTGTAGTCAAGATCCGCTTTACAGATGGTGTTGTAAAGCGTAACATCTCGCTTGCTGTTAAAATAGTCTCGAAAATGTATAACTTGTGACTCACACAGTTTCCTCACATCTACAATGCCCCTGCCCCCTTTATGTCCTCGTAGAACTATCTTTTCAATCGCCGAATTACTGTGGTGCATTCGGTGTTCGTCATTTCTACGCGGATGATTCTGTTTAATCGTTTGAGGTCGGTGTTCGACCATTTGATGAGCCCAAAGGAGTACGTTAGGACAGGGATGGCATAGGTGTTGATTGCCCTGATCTTGTTCGCCGAGTTAAGAGAACTCTTGAGAACCAATCTGAGTCTTTCAGTGAAGGCATTCGTTAGGCTTTTCTTAACTATCGTATGCTGAATACCCTTAGATTCGAGAATACCCAGGTATTTATATGACTCGTCCTCAGCCATTGCCTCGATGTCATTCTCGAAATCGTTCTCTATCTCTGCAGTCCCTAATTCTCCTCTGGTTAAATGCACTGTTCGGCATTTATCTAGTCAGAACGCTATGTGGATATCATTGGAAAACTGCTTTGTAACATCAATCACTTGCTGCAGTTTCTGGTCCGAACTAGCGTATAGCTTCAGGTCATCCATGTATAGAAGATGGGTCACTCGATGACCATCCTCGTTATCATTTACTCGGAACTCATGAGACATGCTATTTAGTGTTTTGCTCAGTGGGTTCAACGCTAAACAGAACCATAATGCACTGAAGGAGTCTCCTTGGAATATACCCGTCTTGATGCGTATTGATCTAGTTATCCTTAATTGTCCATGATCAAAATACTTGATTCTTGTACCTCAAAGCATCATCGTACCACTTAGCAAGTCAATGATTTCTACTATTTTAATGTGAGAAGTTGTAGGCTCCGGAAGCTACGATCATGGTT
>CAKNYM010012927.1:0-27084 GCA_932195095.1 Andricus curvator | reverse complement strand
GTTTATAATAAAATGCTTTAGTTAATCCTTCCTAAACTACGGTATATAACATAAAATCATTTTTTCATGTTATCAAATCTTTCAAGATGGCAAATATTGTATGGTGTGAAAGGTACCGATACGTTTTTTGAATATAAAACAAATTTTTTCAACTTTGCTTTTAGATATTAAAAATTCCAGTTCAGGGTTATTTTGGTTCAAAAAATCAAATTATGACAGTAGTCTCTTACGTACGCCTGAGAAAATCATTAAAAAAAATTATGTCTCTATTTTTGTTATCGAAAGGTTTGATAGTTCACCTTTTTTATCTCGCCAAATGGTTATGAATTTCTGTCTGTATTATAATTTTCTGTACTTATATCTTGTGTCCCACAAAATATTATTCTTTGTTTTCCATTTCTAATTTCAAGTCTTAAGGCCAATACAAATATCATATATAAGCGAAAAATGTTTTAAACCCTACAAAAATTGTCAAATAAAATGCCAAATTATAAAGCTACAAAAGTAAAATTAAAATAAATTCTATTGTGTAGAGCTTGATGTCAAGTGATGTTTCACAGTAATTACGACTGATTAATATACATATATAAATGGTGAAAAGGCAAAAGGAGGTAACTGAAAAAATGACAATTGTGCAGGAGATCGAAAAAACATTGTGTAAAATCGAAATCACAATTAAAAAAAAGATTCTGCTTCCGATCTAACATATTGCTTAATCGAAACCGAAAAAAATTTTGAATCAAAAGAAGCTTCCAGTTATGAGAAACATTGTCCGAAGATGATCATGTCGGGTTGACACTTTTTTTTTAACCTGTGCGAAACGAATTGAGACAGTGATAAGAAATGAAATACTCAATAAAAAAATTGATCATCTATCCCCGAGATATTGAGTTGCTGAATACAAGGGAAAGAAGTTTGATAAAAAAAAAGTATTCAGTTCCGAGAAAATCAAGTTTTAGTTTTGAGATTAGAATTTCATGCGTTCTGAAAAGCATCTTAAAATCGAGACAAAAATTATTATTATTTTTTTTTTTTAAATGGTGACACGTCCCCGCGATGTTAAGTTGATGAACACGGAGAAAAAAAGGTTAATTGAAAAAAGTTATTCGTTTCCGAGAAAATCAAATTTCAATGAGATTGTGCCGCAATCTGGCAGTCGATTTTTTGCTTTTAGGTAGTGATAAATAATAAAATTTACATTTTTTGTTTTCGCATCATGAAGATCTTGAAATATATTCCTTTCCTGAATATTATAAAAAATAGTTTGATCACAAAAGTCTTTATTTTGCATGGATGGAAAATGTAACTTCAAGGTGTTGTTTACATAAAAAATACGATTTCAAACTAATCCTTTAAACACGATGTGTATTTGAATTTGTGAGAATTTTCTAGCAAAAAACCCCATTTTCGAAAAATTGTCACACGCCACCTTTTGCCTTTCCCCACCTCACATATGAATTGAGAAGTGCTTTTATTTTCAAAGCAAGTATATTTGAAAAGTACAAAACTACCAGAGTAAAAAAAAAGTTCCACTGGGACTACAGATAGAGCTTCGTTAAAGTACTTGATATGAGACAAATCAGTACTGAAGTACAAAAAAAAAAAAATTTCAACAGTTCAAAAACAGTTAGAAATATTCCATTTTATTTATTTTTTAAACTTTTTACGAACAATTTTACATCTTCTTTCAATAAATATTTTTCTCGAGAGAAATATAATTCTTGAATATATATCATAGAATATTGTTTTGACATAGGATATTTCCTCACTCTGCATCAAAGATGTTGTATTTTGATAATTTTTCAGCTATATCTTAATATTTTGCTGCCTTAATTTTAGGAATCATAATTATATCAGTAGGCTAGAACGTGGCAAAGTTAACCATAGTGGAAAACTTCATAACGTAAACCAACCTAGTAATTTAATTTTACATACATTTTTCTTGATTTAAATCACTGCCTTTCATGTAGGTACTAAAATATGATTTCTAATAGTAGAAACCTCTTTTAATAATGGAAACATCGCAAAATCACTTACTCTTATTTTTTGGGAGCAACAAATATATAGGCTCACAACTTTGTCATGGTCTGTCCCATTTTTTCCAAATTTTAAGATGAACATAGTGAAATTCAATTACATTTCGTAAATTTAAGATTCGGTTACTAAAAGTATACGAAATTTAATATATTTTGAAAATTCTGAAAATTTCAGATTATTTCTAACAGTGTGTTCGTTCTTTTACATAGCGAAAGCCTAATGACAAAACTGGTGTTCTGAAGACTAAGAAGATATCTATCCCTATGAAAGAATTACTAACATCCGGTAGGCTCTCCGTGTATTATAATGAAGATGACACCTCTTGTCCTGGTGATTCTGGAACTCCTTTTATTATGGGAGATAAATTACTGGCGATCAATAGATATCCAGAGATATGTGGAGATCTTGATGTTTATCGCCTTTTCTTAGTCGAAGGCGTATCAAAATACTATGAATGGATTTTGCAACAGGTCGGAAAAGAGGATTTTTCTTCCGCTCAGCAGAATGCATATCGCAGGGATAACACTGTCGTGAGCAAGGATCCAAATGTCTCATCTTTCATGTAATTGTGGCCTTTCCGTTATTTTATTTGTCTTTGGATGTTTACGTGAATTTTATATTTTGGGTGAAAATCAAAAAGTTTGAGTTTTAAAAATAAAAAAAATGAAATATAAGTATTTCAGAACAAAATTTGACCATTCTTTCTATTCATATTAATCATAGCATGTGTAAAAATAATAGTGAAGATGAAAAATAGGCTTTTATATAAAATATCGATCAAGAAAAATTTCATGACACACATCTAAGTAATTTTATTTTTTTTTCATGTCAAAATAATAATTTGATCGGCATTTAGAGCCTTTCTATAGGAAAAATAGAAACAATTTTTGTTTTTATTTGCAATATAATCATTAAAAAATTTAGCTTTGATGTTATTTAAGTTATTTAAGAGTGAGAATAAATACGCTGAGTTCATTTGCCTTATTGAAAATAAAATTACTTATTTGGAACTGTAAAATTCCAGAAAAAGAAAATATTTGAAATAGAAAATCCCCGAAATTATAAAATTGCCGGAATATGAAAATCCCGCATCGGGAAATTTCCGAATTAGAAAATTCCGATGAAATTCGCAATAGAAAAATGCCGAAATCAAATTGTTTTTCAATCAATATCATTTATTTATTAAAAATACAATAATGAAATATTCTGATCAAAGAAAATTTATTTTTACGGTAAATGTATTTTTTTAAATATAACAATCTTGTTCTTATATTGTTCCTTTGCACCAATAAATATTTTGTTCAATTATTGTTATTTTAAATTCAAAACATAATTTAAGAAACATACTTTGTACACCCAAAATTTTGTTCATTTAAATATTTCATTATTGCACTTTTAATGAAGAAATATGATTTATTGAAAAAAATTGTTTATTAGTTTATATTCGAAAATTTTTGTATTCTTTCTCAGATTAATGTGGAAAAGCTCTTGGAAAATTAAAAAGATACCTCAAAAATATTCTGTTTTTAATAAATTGAATTAAATTTTAATGAAAATAATTTTTTTAAGATGAAGACAACTGAATTTCTCTGAATCCCCATATTTATTAAAATTCATATTAATTTTCTAAATAATCTGAATTCTTAGATTTCGTAGAATTTCCTAAATTCTTAAAACTCTCTTAATTCCATGAACTTGAAAATAATTCAAAGAATTTAGAGGAATCCAGAAGTATTAAAGGAACTCAAGAAATTCTATGAATTAAGGGAATTCAGAGAATTTAAAAGATTTGAAGAAATTCAGGGGATATGGAGAATTCAAATAATTAAAGGAATTTAGAGAATTCAAGGAATTCAGAATATTGAAGGATTTCAGGGAATTTAGAGAAATAGAAGATTTCAGACAATTTATGGCCAACGGCCATGCCACGCTGAAAAAACCAGTTCTCGTCAGATCACTTAAGTTAAGCAGCGTTGGGCGCGGTTAGTACTTGGATGGGTGACCATTCGAGAATACTGTGTGCTGTTGGCATATTATGGGTGTGGTGAGCCCAAACTTGTAGTTATTTATAACTACAAGAAAACTATCCACCTAGAAATACTACCCGAATCGGGTAGTGTCACGCCTACCCTGAAAGGGAAATGGCTTAATGGTATACATACATACATACATACATACATATGGAATTCAGAAACTTTCACGAATTCAGAGAATACAAGGAATTTAGAATATTCAGATGTATGTATGTATACCATTAAGCCGTTTCCCTTTCGGGGTAGGCGTGACACTACCCGATTCGGGTAGTGTTTCTAGGTGGATAACTTGTAGTAAATAACTACAAGTGTGGGCTCACCACACCCACGATGTGCCAACAGCACTCAGTTTTCTCGAATAATTCAGGATATTCAGAGAATTCAGAGAATTCAAGAGCTAGGAAATTTAAGGAATTTAGAGAATTCAGAATATTAAAGTAATTCAGGGGATTTAGAGAATTCAAGGAATTGCAGGAATTCAGAATATTTGAGGAATTCTGGAAATTCAGAATATTTCAGGAATTCAAGGAATTCAGAATATTCAAGGATTTCAGGGAATTTAGACAAATTAAAGATCTCAAAAAATTTAGGGAATTTAGAGACTTTCACTCATTTAGAGAATACAAGGAATTTAGAATATTCCGAAAATTCAGAATATTCAGAGAATTCCGAGAATTTAAAAGCATCTAGGAAATTTAAGGAATTTAGAGAATTCAGAATATTAAATTAATTCAGAGGATTTAGAGAATTCAAGGAATTGCAGGAATTCAGAATATTTTAGGAATTCTGGAAATTCAGAATATTTCATGAATTCTCGGTATTCAGAAAATTCAAGGAATTCAGAATATTCAAGGATTTCAGGGAATTTAGACGAATTGAAGATCTCAGAAAATTTAGGGAATTTAGAGACTTTCACGCATTTAGAGAATACAAGGAATTTAGAATATTCAGAAAATTCAAGATATTCAGAGAATTCAGAGAATTTAAGAGCATCTAGAAAATTTGAGGAACTTAGAGTAGTGATGCATTCGAGACGATTTCGAGAAAATTCGAGATTTTATTGAAAGATGTTCAGGTGGACTCAAAACTTCATGGAGATCGAGAATCTCGAATAAAAAGTTTCGAGATTCTCGACTCGAGATCTACAGATGTTATGTAGTCAATCACACATTGAACACGGGACGCATTCTGTCTTGCCCATCCAATCTTCTTGTTCAGTTGATGCAAGCGTCTTTTGGTCTTTTGATCCATCGTCGGATTCAGCCTTCGATTTGAATCAGCCAAAGCTCTCGCAGCACCATAAACTGAGTGATTGATGGTCCAGAGGTCGGACTCTTGCGAGATATCTCCACGAAGGATGGCATCCATTTCAGCCAGATCTTGGGGCTTAGGAGGAACTTGCATGTTAATGTTCCTTCTTGTAATAAAATTGCGATCATCTCTCAGAAGTTGCCTGCTTTCTGCGGTTGGTCTCAATGTCGCTTCCTCATCTTCGTCTGCAGCTTCATAAAGCAGCGGTTGGGGAAGCGCTCCGCGTACATATCCATTTTCCGGAGGTTGTCGGCTTCATTTCGCAAAGACTGATGCGAAACGTGCTGAAGCTCTGAGTGTTTCCGGCACCACAGAGTGTGCATACGCGCCATAAAGCCTCGGTGAACAGGGATAATGCTGGCATCGTAGCAGTCTAACAAGTCATCCTTGAGTTCATCCGTCCACTGAATGTGGGCGTTTCGCCGGTTCGTCGTCGTGTTTCCATCTAAATTATTTTCAGCACCCCTAACTTTAGGCTGATCGGCATTGTTTGCCGACCCATTGTCGGGTGCTCTGCGCGTTCGATTGTCCTGAACCGCATCTACAACATTTTGGTGTTTTGGTGGTTTCATTGTTGTTCCCACGATCAGCTAGGGATACTCTGAGAGGTCGCCCGGTATCCCAGAGTCACCGTTTGAGATACCTAACCCAGGTGCCATTCAGCTTTCGGCACGGTTGTGACGCCTTCGCTTAGGAGTTATTCCTTCGGGACCATCCCAGGACAATTGTCCGCGACTGCTTATTAATTATTGTAACCATATTTAGCAGAAACCCTTGGTACAGGGACCCTCTATCCGCAACCCGAGGTCGCGTTCGGTGGCTTTGTCATAGGTCCTTCGGTTCTATTCCAAAGGAATCGAAACCGAATATATATATATATATATATATATTTTTTTTTGTAAAAACTGTTTTTTTTCCCCATTTGTAGCTCCTGATACTGCGGAAACTCATAATCTGCCAATGTTCGACTCATCGACATTACCATAAGTTTCCAATGCACCCTTTCTTGAAAACGACATAACCAACACATTAGACAGACCGACCACCGTCGTAGGAAAAGCTGAACGCGCTCTTGCTTCCACGCAGCATTTACAGGGGGAATAAGCGATCAAGGTAATACGCGGACTGATTGCCTTGATGTTATGTCTTTTATCTATCCCCAAGCCCGTGATATTTTTAACCCCAAAAAAAACCAGCCGTGAATTGACAAATACAAAATCTTCGGATTCTGTAATGTCAGTTGCGCCAGTACAAACATCTACTTTTCTGCAAATGCTAAAAGATGCTGCTGACATGAGAGAAAAATACCAAAAACAGGGGGTTAGATATAGCGAAGCATTCAAACTGATTGCTGCTTACATTTTCATTGTAGGTGGTCTTATTTTGTATGATACTCCTTGCTAATTTATGTTTTCCATCCGCTAGTTCTATTAGTCGTTGTATTCATTCTCATTCTGGCTGTTTAATTGAGGGACTTTTACGCATCAATGAATTAAAAATATTTCTGGAAGCTAGAAATTTACCGTTCAGCGTTTGGCTGAGTGAAGATGCGACGCGGATTTCTAATAGAGTTCAGTACGATCTACATACCAACCAATTGGTGGGATTTGTTTTACCCTATAATGAACATGAAATGCCAATCACATATTCCTTTTTAGCTACTTCGGCAAAAGTAATCGAGTGTCTTTTCAAAAATAACACAATTTCATCGTCTTTATACACGATTATGGTTCAACCTTTACAAAACAATGCTCCCTGTTTCTGTATTTGTCTGTATGGAACTGACAACAAATCTATCGCTGAAGACGTGACAAAACGTTGGGATTATTCAGCCAAAATGTTGAAAAGTCATGGTATAACAGCAGTTGGAATTTCTTCAGGAGGTGACCCCCGATTGATGACAGCTATGCGAATCAAGTCTAAAATTGAAATTAAAAAATCAAACTTTAATATCATTAGCGCGCATTTTCAAATTCCGGAATTTCACGCAACAGTCTTTCCAGAGATTATTTACACTCAAGACACAGTTCACACCGGTAATAAATTGTTTTCGCGATTGAAAAAACCTTCAATAATACTACCTGTGGGCAAATTTGTTATCTCGTCTGGGCATTTACAAGTTTTTTTTTACTCAGTTTGGCAAGATAAACATCTGATATGTCAAACAGATTTGTCATCCAAAGATAAAATGAATCTTCGTCCGACCCCTAAAGTTTGTAATCCTCGAATTTGGAAATTGTTGGAAAAACATGTACCTGGGAGCAAAGGAACGCAAGAATACCTGAAAAATATGTACTATGTCTTAATCTCCTATTTATCTACATCTCTAACTATCAGAAATAGGATATATTTCAATTGGTATAGCGTTTTTTTCTTTCGTCTGCGGCGAGCTTGACTTAAAAAAATCCTCGAATATTCAATGACAGACAACTTCATAACCCCTAATGCATACATGTGTATGGAGTTGAATGCTCATGGTTTACTCAATGTAGTTTTTCAGTGCATTAAAACAGGGTCGTCAGAACTGTTCCTTCCTTGGTAATTCGGAAGTGAGCAGTGTGAGAGTTTTTATCGCAATATATGCTCAACAACAACAACATTCAATACAGGAGTAAATTGCAGTGTACTCGAAGCTATCCATAGAATCCATCGAATCCAATTCCAGGCTGATACTTCAGTGCATGATTTTAAAGCTGAGAAACAAAATATTTTTTTCCCGCGAACAAGGCATCTCAATTCTTCGTATGAAATCCTTGATACAGATTTTGCGGGTCCAATATCTATTTCCAAAGAAAACTGCCCCATACCTTGTTTATCAGAAATCAAAGAAATCCTTTGTCTTGCTAAAACAGATGCTTTTTCCATGATGAAAGAACTAGGAGTCGACATCGGCCTCCAAAAAGCAAGCGATATTCAAGTTCAAAATATAGGTCACGTGAATCTGCACGACGTTGACGATAAAGAAGATTTAGACTACGTTGACAATGGTATTTCAGAAAACGGTAATGAACAAGTCATAACCAATGAAGAATGACGATGTCACGTGGAATGTGTGGTGATAACAAATACCGCGAGTACAAGAAGTGTCTCTTTAGGTTCTATTCACCGTTACATTGATTAGCTTGCTGATTAATGAGCGAGTGAGGAACTCGTAGTATTGAACAACGCAGGTTTTAAAGCAGGTGCTAATTGTCAGTAGTTTCAAATTTTTCAATAAGTATATAGGGTGTCGAGCAATAATTGGAGGTCGAAGCGCACCTTCAATGCTTACGTTCAAATTATCGAAATATTGTTTACTTCAAGGATTCAATTTATACGAGTCGTTAATATCTCACATTGTTATATGCAGCCACATTTTTTAGGAAAATTTGTCATGAGATTCAGTAACGGCTGGAGGACAATAAAATTAGTGTCCTCTTCCCAAAAAATATGAGAATTGTCATCAAAATTACAGATATTGTTCCCAAAATGAGGTAAAAATCATCATGTATTTTGGAAAAAAGACACACATTACACCATTTTTCCCCGTTTTCGAATCTTCGGATTATTTTCCATGGACAATTTTTTAGGAGTAGCTTTAAGTTTGTCGTAATGTGTTCAAATCTGTTCACAGTCGTTTTTGTGAGAGAAAGTTTAACGAAGCAATAAAGTACGTTGCTGAATAGTATTCTGTATTTTTATATAGATGATTTAAGAGTGTGTTCATTATAAAATTGATTTATTTTGTCATCTTTCTCGATTAAGGAGTCGGACTACATCTGGGAATCTTTTTCTAATCAACCTTTCGATCCCTTATCCAATAAAAATATACATACTATATTGAACAATATCAGTTATTTGGTATCAGTAATATACTATAAACCATCAGACCATCGGAACACGAAACATATTTATGCAAAAGAGAACGTAAATGATAGAATTCCTTCAACAAAATTTGGATGTTATGAAACATTCATCTCTCAAATGATCTTTCTTGAATCTTAAAAATGACACGGTAACAGATTTGGCGTTAGCGCGAGTCTAGAGAAGACAAAGAGTAGATGTCTTTGTCATGGAAAAACAAAAGAAATTTTAACCGATATTTGTGTAAAGTTTATCCTTTGAAGTTAATTTTCGTTGCAAAGAATCTTTCGTCGGAAATCGATGTAAAGTTTAACTTCTGTTTTTTCTGTGAACTCGAGAGTGAACAGCCCTTTGAAATATATATCATACTACAGTATCTCTCATAAAGAAGGTTTTTTGTTCTGGTAAATCCATAGCAACATGGAGAGAAAAATCTAGGCATTAGCGTGTGAACATTTGTCAAGCTTTAATAGCAAGCATTTCTCTTGGAATATATTCATGGATGCTTCTCTTAATCGCACGATGCAACCCCACGGAAAATAAGCACAGCTCACATGCAAAAATGCCAAGAGTGCGAGCGAAATCTCCAAGAACCTCCACGGACTTTTTCGGTGAGTCTCCTTGCGATTTGTCTTCAGGCCACGCATCCTGCGAAAATTTAGTGGTGCGAACGTGTCAACAGGCAGAAGGCATGGCCTAAAGGCAAATTGCAAGGAGATTCACGGAAAAATCCCGTGAGATCTTAGGAAATAAAGTAAGAGACGCCTGCGATATGTGGTTGATGAATAGTCCATGCGTTAATACCTTGAACTCTCTTGCGCTAAACCCCGGAGTTTTTCTCCGTGAAAAAGGAAAAAAGAAATGGCTATGGATGGGAAAAAACAAATTGGAGAATGCATCCAGGAAAATCAAAGATTTGCTCTGCAACTGGATGAATCCATGGACATCATCAAATATGAACAGCTGATTGTCAAAAGAGCGACAATCGCAGAAAAAAATTAAGCATAAGTACCTAATATAAATAATTAGCTATCCACATTTAATGATGTCCATGGATTCATCCAGTTGCAGAGCAAATCTTTGATCTTTCATTTGATCCATCATTTTTTTAGCAATGATCAAAGCACTCACTTAAGTCTCACTTTAAAAAGTTTTCTTGCAAATCACACAAACCGGAAGTGGAGGGCTTTTCAAATTCGAGACGAAACTCTCTTAGTGAACAGTCCTGTCTCTAATTTAATTTTCGTAATACTCATATTTTTCCGATCGCATTGACCTATGCTTTGGTCGTGTACCCTAGGGGTGCCGCGTATCACAGTTTGAAGAACTCTGTTTTAAATAATCAAACAAACATATTTGAAAAAAACTGAAATAATAAAAATCATCTGTGCGAACCAACTTCATGCTGCGAACAGTAACTGGTTAATTATTAATAATTATAATTCGATGAGCATTATATGATTTTTAATTGGAAACTTGAAAAATTAATTAATTCAAGCTCGAAGCGTTAAAAATAAAACAATCCCAGACTACCTCTAAAATTGACGTAATAAATTAGACACTTGAAAATAAAGTCATTAAAAATTATTCATTTTGAAATTTGGCATCACGCTTTTGAGAATTCACTCGTTTTAATCCTAAGTGCAAAATCAATAATTTGGTAATTAATGTGTCTTTATCCCATGAAAAAATTCTTTGAAATATCTTGAAATCTTTTAAAATCCCTTGAAATATATATATATAAATAATTAATACTCCATCCATCTGCATTGCTGTTTTTTAGGGTGATGTATCAATATTTAATGTTTTGGACGCTCCAAACTTTTTTGCTGAAGAATGTTGACAGAACGGTCTTGTTTCTTTGGTTTTCTGGATCGTTTCAATAAGCTGTAAAAATTAAATCCTGGCTTCAATATTGTATAAAGAAAGAAATGTGATGATTTTGTGTGATTCAATAGAATTTTTGCATTATCAGACGGTAATCTCCCCACCTAATTAAAAGCATTGCCCTGTTAGAAGAAGATGAACAAAATGGATATATGGGGATTAAAAAAATGGTACAATTTAATGCCTTCCATTCCAAAACTTCTGTTTTTGTCCGAATGATTTTATTTGCACAACTCGTAATATTTCATAAAAAATAGGCATTGTAAAATCTTTCTCACAAAGAAAATTGTATTTATTCGTGAATTTGTGTATACTGACTCAACACTATTTTATCATTCTTTTTTTATGGCTTTTCTAAATATTTAAACTCATTTTAAAAGATTTCATCGGTTTTCAAGAAATTGAAAATATTTTCACGGATTTCAAAAAATTTATAAACATTTCAAGGGATTTTACAGGCTTTGAGAGTTTTTCAAAGATGTCAAGGCATTTCAAAGAATTTTGTGGGATTTCCAATGATTTCAAGGAATTCCCAGCGATTCCAAACATTTTAGGGGATTTTAAGATATTTCAAGGAATCTCACAAAATTCAAGGATTTGAGGGATTTAAACGTTTTTTTAAAAAGAGAACTTTAATTATTAAGTATAATTTGAATGATATTCGAGGGCTTTTGAATGATTTATACTTTCTAAATGGATTTTTACGTGTTTCCAAGATTTCAAGGGATTTTGAGGGATTCTTAAGGATTTCAAGTGATTTGAAGGGATTCTAAAAGATTTTAAGTGATCTGAAGGGATTCTTAATGATTCCACAGATTTCAAGGGATTTTAAGATATTTCAAGAAATTTGACAAGACTTAAAGGATGTTATTAAATCTCCAAGGATTTCAAAAGTTTTCAAAGATTTCTAGGGATTTTAACGTTTTTTCTAGAAAACCTCAATGGATAAGTTTAATTCAATTTATATTCAAGGGATTTCAAATGATTTCAAGGAGAGAAAAATAAGATTTATAGGAACTCCAATTATTTTAAATATTTTGGGGGGTTTACAAATTTTAACAGATTTCAAGGATTTCAATGAATTAAAAAATTTTCCAGAGGTTCCGAGGTACTTCAAGAAATTTAAAAAGGTTTTTATATGGATTTCAATTGAAGGTAAAGATATTTTTCAGATATCAAGGGAGTACCCACATTTTTGCTTTACAATAAAATTTATTTGTGCATACAGAAAATTGATCAAGATTGTTTGCTATTTTTGTAAATTATTGATTTATTTTTCATTATTTTCTAATTTATGTTGCATAAAGTATTTTTCAGAACAAAAAAAATTAAAAATAACTTTGAATGTAATCAAACAAAGGCGGCGATAACCTGAAAAAACTTTAAAAATCACCGCTAAGCGAGGGGCTGATCATTCCTGCAATTTTATGCAATCCCTTGTAATCTCCCCTTACACGGAAAAATATTATGAGAAACTCAGTGTAGTTCTATAATTATTTTCCAATAAAGAATTTTGGATATTTTTTTCGATTATAGAAAAATCACGATGAAAAAATAAATGCTCAAATATTAAAAGAATGTATGCAAAAACTAGAGAAACCACATATGAATTGTAGAATTTGAAAAGACTCAAAATATTTCAAATACTTAAATAGATTTCAACGATTTTCAATATTTTTCATGGGATTTAATGGAATTTCCGAACATTTCAAGTAATTCCAAAGTTTTTATTCGGTTTTCAAAGGATTTAAAAATATTTTCAGTAAGTTAAAGGAATTTTGTAAGATTTAGAAACAGTTCAAGCACAGAAAAAAACAGAAGATAAACTTTACATCGATTTCCGACGAAAGATTCTTTGCAACAAAAATTAACTTCAGAGGATAAACTTTACACAAATATCAGTTAAACTTTCTTTTGTTTTTCCATGACAAACAGATGTATTTTTAAAGATGCGAAGTTGGCTGAACAAAACTTTATCGCTCTAAAAAATTTCCTGCAACAAATTTTATTCTTAGTTTTTTCTGTGAGGGATTTTAGAGGATATAGGCCTGCATGATTCTCCCGAAAGGATCTTTTTTCCCGTAATTAATTTTTTCTTTCATAGCTGCTCAAATTTCTGGTATTTTTTCAGGTGATGTTTGTTAATAATATTTTCGAATAATCATAGAAAATATATCTTTTTTATTATATTAATCATTCTTTCCTGTGTTTGACCTCCAAATTTCATTCCTCTGGCATGCAATAATCATGTCATCATGTACTGAAGCAGGCGAAAAAGGTGTGACATTTTTTTCAAATATCGGAATTATAATTGTTTCATGGAATAAATCGATATTTATTATACTCGCAATTAAAAAAAATATATATTAGAAATACCTCATATTCATTGACTAATTATCAATAAATCATTTCTTATGCTTTTGTTTTCTTTTTCAAAGTTCATATGCATTAAGCAGATGTCACAAAAAAGCCTGTAGAATACAATATACTCCAAGTTAAAATTTGTAATAACTCTGCATGTTTAAAATAGCTAGCTAGAATCTTTCAAGTTAATTTTTTTAATTCCAAGACACGTGGAAGATGAAGAATATGTATTTTTGGGGGACTTCCGTTAGAAATATCGCATCCGTAATTTTGATATCTGAGACTAGCGTGGCTGCTAATCAAAGTGATAAAAACAAGAACCAGGCATTTATCTATATTTGCCACTGACATAATGCTTCATTTTAGATAAAAATTTTCAAATTACAAAAAAATGTATATGGTTTTAATTAATTATAGTATAAATTATTGAAAATACCTTTCGATACACAACAAAAGCATTTACGTTTTTTGATGCACCTTATTTTTAGCAATGTTTGAAAACTTAATATATATATTTCCATTTGCTACTCTAATCTTCGCTAATTTCTATTGGCAAGCATATTCAATGAAAATTTATTAATTTATATATATATATACCTATTACCTATTACCTAATTAAAAAATGGAATATTCCAAAATCATCAACTGCAATTTTAAATGTTCTAACTTGAGCAATTTTTAATTTCTTTAAATCTATGCTTGAAAATTTAACTATTGTTGACACTTTTTTTTTGTTGAAAATTAATTTTTTTTTAAACTCACGATTGAACTATTCCATTTGTGTTTGAAGATTGATCTTTTTTAGTCGGAAATTCAACTATTTAGTTGCAACTTCAAATTTCGTTCAAAAGTTATATTTTTTGGCAGAAATTTAGTTAAAAATGTAACTATTTGGTTGAAAATATATTTATTTTTTTGAAAAGCTATCTTTTTGGTTGGAAATCAAACTACTTTGTTAAAAATTCATTTTTTCAAACTGAAAATTGCAATTTTTGATTGAAAATTATTTTTTGTATTGAAAGCTTATATTTTTGAGTTAAAAATTCGAGTGTATTGTAGAAAGTACTTTTTTTGACACAAAATTCAATAATTTGGTAGAAAATTGTTTTTTTCATTTGAAAATTAGTTTCTTGAAATTAAAATGTAGCAATTCCATTTTTGTTTCAAAGTCGATCTTTTTTATTTTGAAAATTCAAATATTTGGTTAAAAATGTATGGAATCTGTTAAAAATTCGTCCTTTTTGGTAGGAAAATAATCTTTTTGCGTTAAAATTTCACATTTTGAATACCATTTTTTTTCTTTATTGGCTAAAAACTCTTTTTTGATTGAAAACTCAAATCTTGTTGAAAATTCGTGTTTTCGGATTAATGATTCAACTGTTTTGTAGAAAATTTTAATTTCCTCTGGAAAATTCAATAGTGTGGTGGAGAATTCAACTAATTGGTCGAATTTTGAAATACTTTGTTAAAAATTCATTGCTTAGTTAAAAATTCATCATTTTAGTTAAAGCTTTTTCTTGTTTGTTAAAAAGTAGGGTTTTTAACTAAAAATTGTAATGTTTGGTTGAAAATTAACTTTTTAATTATTAATTTATATTTTCTTGTTGAAAAATCAACTGCATTGTAGAAAATTCTTCATTAAGGCTTCAAAATTCAACAATTTGGAAGAAAATTCAGTTTTTTCAATTGAAAATTAATTTTTTGGACCGAAAATATAACTATTTGATTTTTGGCTAAAAACTGATGTTCCTAATTCAACAATTCAACTATTTTGTTCAAAAATTATCTTACTCGTTGAAAACTTAAAATTGCGAAAGATAAAAATAAATTTCTTGCTCAGTTACAATTTTTTTGAAAATGTGCAAAAACATGTTTTTTTGGATTCAGTCATATGCACACATTTTAAAAAAAGTTGAATATGTCGAAACTGAAATTTATTCAGCTTGAACCAAAGAAACATTTTTTCATTTTGCTTCTTCGGAAAAAATTTTTTGTCGTGAATTAGGATTTTTGGGATTTCATATCTTTTTTTGCGATTTTCGAACGTTATAAACACCACGAAAAAAATGTTTCCCATGGATAAAAAATAATAACATGTTCCTTTGGTTCAAGCTGCCTCAATTTCAGGTTCGAATCAATCCAAAAAACATGTTTTTGTAAATTTTCAAAAAACTTTAAATGAGGCAAATTTTTTTGTAATTAAAAAAAAAATTAATTGTCAATCTAAGGAAGAGAACAGAAGATATTAACCGATTTCAATTGTTTTAAATTTATATTGAAAGTATTAATTATAGTAAGGATGAAATGACAAATCTTGGAAAGAAATATTTATGAGAGCGATGTTAAACATACCAAAATTGTGTATTTAACTAATTTTATTTTTTGCCGGACTTTTTCACTTCACTCTGGATGGATTTCCAACGACCTAAGTATATCCAATTTTTAAAAATAAATCTTTAATGGCAGAAATCATTGAAAAATCATTAAAAATTATTTAAAAATGTAACATTTCTTACGAAAAGGTTGTTTGTTCTTTTCGACATATGAAAATAAAGGTTTAATCTTTTCCCTATTTTCCCCCTTTTCGTGAGAAAACCACCCTATTTCCCCTTTTTTGAGCTCCTTTCACGCTGTGATCCCTGTAATATTAAAGATCGCGATATCACAGTAGTATGGTAGATTTCATTTTTGTTGAAAATCTGAAAAAAATGAGAAAATATATTTTTTTCATGAAATGGTAGTAATTTCTACAAATGTCAATGTGAAAAGGTTGAAAAAATGATTACTATGTTAAAATTGGAAATTAATTTGAACTAAAATTTTATTACAAATTATTTTTTAATTATTGTTTCAAAAAGTTATATGCCGAAAATAATGTATTATTCTACTGAAAAAAAATTATTCCAAATAATATAATATTTGAACCTAGGTGGCTCAATCAAGTACGATCCTAATCATTTTTAGTGTTATAAGAAATCAAAAATATCATAAGCAGAAAATTCCATAGTAGAAATAATGTGAAAAAAGAAGTATTTTTTTTATATATAATTCTTCAGAATATTTTTAAATTCTGAAAATTTTGTACAAAAAAAAAAACAGTATTAAAGTATAAAGTAGAGTTATTCACTATGCTTATTTATAATAATTATCTCAACTAATATTATGATAAAAGAGAAAACATTATAAAATAGTTTCCGATAATTTATTTAATTTTGTAAAATATCAGTGCGCGTCCTTCTTTTTTTAATTTCGAACTGACCGCCTGAAAAATGTTGTGGAGGCTAACAATCTCGCGCAGTGCTTATTGCAATGCGAAAAAGCAGATCGAACTCACTTGCAAAAGTCAAACTGACAATTCTTTGCTTACAATTTGAAGTAGTAATGCTGATTTTAGGTTTTGTATATTTTGAGATCACTATCTCATTCAGTATCAAGAGCTATTTGAATTGTTTCTTGTACAATGAGAACAAGTAAACTTCAAGTTAACAATACATAAAAGTGAATCTAACTATCTACTTTTTTCCGTGTTTAATTTCATTTTATCCGTCTTCAAATCTAAAAAGCTTCAAATTTTAGGGTCATAAACTTCATCGGAAATTTCTAAACTGGAACCCAAAGGGGCAACAGCTAATTTTATTGTCGGGAATCCCGGTAATAAAATTTACAATTCTATTTAAAATGTCCAGTTTAAATATCCCGGGCGAGAAGAAGCAAGCCAGAGGTAGCGCGCTGGACGCACTGGTGGGGGTATACTACTCAGGTAAGCGGGTGCAAGTCGGGAATCGCCCATGAAGTCACAGAGGAGAGATTCTCGCAAGCCTCTACCACCACTTCTGCGCTCCAGAAGAAATAGAGTGCAGTTCCACCGACCAAGCTTCGGCGGCGTGGCGTCGGTTATATGTGAGTGGCGCGGCCTATCTTGCGCCTTGGAGGTGGAGGGGATACACAGGAGTAAGCGAGGTGTCCGAGAGTGGTATCCGCCTTCTCTTTCCAACCTATGTCTCCCCTCCACCTCTAAGCCACTGGATACGCCGCGCCACTCACGTATAAGCGACGCCACGCCGCCGAAGCTTGGTCGGTGGAACTGCACTCATAGTAGTGGGCGCGGAACACGTGTTCCCGGCGGGAATTTCCCCTAGCTTGGATGCCTGTTCTATAAAATGTTGATTTCCCAGTCCATCTCATCAGTCACAGAATCACTTCCAAAATGAAATCAACTTTCGTTTTGTTCTTCCTTGCGCTGAGCTGCTCTGCTTATGGGCATTCTGTAGCACGCGGAGTCCGAAATGGCAAGTTACAATATTAAATAAAATATGATTCTTTCACTTTAATTATTTTTAAGACGGCAAGATATTTTAAAATTAAAAAATTATCTCTGTTAGCTATCCAGGATTTCGGGAACACAACTCCTGAAAGTATTGTCAATGGATCTCGCGATGGACGCAATGTACCAATCGAAGAGGCACCTTTTATGGTAAGTGCAATATTAAAAATATGTAATATAAATGATTTTGATTTTGCTGAATATAAATTTGTAATTCCTGGTTTTTCCTTTAAAATATTTTTTTTTCAACTTTTTTGTGGTTTACCCCAATGAGAAAAGTACTAGATCCAATACTTATTACTTTATTTCTTTTTAGCCTGTGAATTTTGTTGCAAAATATTATAAACATATTTGAAAAGTATATTTGGGCCTTTGTTCTAAGAGAGACCTTGCATTATTTTTTGAAAAATTAATTTATAAGAAATTTGTTTTTAAAGTTTATATTTGAGATTTTATCGACAGAATTTTAAATTTCTTTTAATTTCACTTCGAATTTTCATTATAAATTAAATCTTGTGGCGAAAAACATTTTCATTTTTTTCGTCATGAGAATTCCATTTACACAGTTAAATGTTACTCATATAAGATTTTTAACATTAATATTAATTGAATGCGGTAATTTAATCCACTTTAAATGTATTAAACGAATGAAATTGAAATAACCTAAATTAAATATTAATTGTTCACATACTGCATATTTGTCAAGCAACCAGCAGCAAATCAATTTATTTTATAAATGCTAAAGTCAATTGTTAAAAAATGTTCTAATTTTTAGGCTTTAGTGTATCGAGGTGATGCTGAGAAAGGGTCTGATCCTCATTTACCGGCGCTTATAATTTCGGATCGTTATCTTCTTTCAACATCAAGCCACTTCGGTCGTTTGTGAGTACTGCATTTATTATAAACATACGAACTACACACATATAATTTTCAAATAATCGAAAAATTTGAAATAATATTTTTTTCATTTCAAAATTGAACGTAGTTATGACGGATCTATGGAAAAATAATAACTTTTTACGCTTGACGGATAAAAGCTTATTTAAACAAATAATAATCGTTTGAATAATTTAAAACAATATTTCCAAAATAATTGGAAACTTGTTACTTATTGTGTAAAAATAACTAATCTTGAAAAAATACCGTCTTTAGGGGCCATACATATACCACCAAAAATCGAAAGCAGAATTTTTGCACGACCCTAATACTACAAGCATACGAATTATTATACATGTCTAGAATTTTCAAATATTGGAAAAATTTAAAATAATAATTCTTTTAGATATGTAACTGATGTTGTCTATTTGGGAGAAACTGATCTGACATCTTTGAAGTTTAAAAATAAATACATCATAAGCAACATTATGTTCTATGAAGAGCCGTTTGAATTCCTGGCTTTGATTAAGGTGAGATAACAATTAAAAATTCTGTTGGAAATATACTGTGTATTGGGTTATTTCAATATTTTTGATTGATATTTAAATTAATAGATAAAAGTTTGATTATAACCATATTTGTTTGGAAATTCATATTGTATAAAAATGTTTTTGAAAAATTATTCTTTCATTTATCTTCTGATTTGGTTTTGACGATTTTTTAATTATATGTAAAAATTTGTAAACTTAAACTTTCTTCAATCTTGTGGGGGTTTCTAAATTTTTTCTATACTTAGAGAGCAAAACAATATACAATGGCAAAATAAAGAAAATTGATACTTTTAACGCAGTCTAATGTTCTACAGTCTTTTTAATATGAAAAATCAGACGTTCAACTAAAAAACATTTGTTAATCATCTTATCTTTTCAGCTCGAGAAACGAATAGAATTTAACGACAAACAAAGGCCCATTGCTTTATTATCGCCTAATGACATTATAGAAGAATATGAGGACCCTGCACAAGTTGATATTTATGGTTTTGGATTCACCAAGGTATGGTTTTTAATAAAATGCTTTAGTTAATCCTTCCTAAACTACGGTATACGATATCAGGCCTCAAAGTCTCCATAGGATAAAATATAGGGACCAAAGGGTACTTTTTGTCACAGTCATAGGGCAATTTTTGTCGCGCTCAAAGGGTAACAAATTCAGGATAAATCCGTAATACTTCAAAAAAATTCAAGTTAAATTCCAAAGAATTCAAATGAATCGGAAAAATTCTATTAATAACAAAAATTCCATTGATTTCCGTAAAATTGGAATGAATTTAGAAGAATTTGAGGTAAGAGAGAAGAATTCGATGAGATTCATAAAAATTCACTGTGAGCTTAGAAGAATTTAGGACCAATTAAATAACATCTTTAAAAAATTCGAAAAAATAAATTGAATTAAATAGAATTGCATGAATTTAGAAGAATTCATGTAAATTAGAAAAATTCAAGAGAATTCCAAAGAATTTAAACGAACTAAAGGTGAATTAAAAAAAATTCAAATCTTTGAAACCCATACTAAGTTCTAACCAAAGAAGTGACTGTTGACTACAAAATAATTCAAGTTAAAGTCAAATGAATTGAAAACAAATTGAAAAATTGAAAAAATTTCATTGATTACAATAAAATTTAGAGCAATTTAAGGGAAATAATAAGAGTTCGACGAAATTCGTAAAAAAATCAAGCTTAATTTAAAAAACAATTAAGTGAATTAAAAGCAATTAAAAAATATGAAGAAAATCATTGAATTGAATAAGTTTGATATGAGTTTAGAAAAATTAAAGAGAATTTAAAAGAATTTGATGAAATGCCTAAGAAGTTAAGGTGAATTTTAAAAACTTCAAGATGAGTAAAACAAAAAATTTTGAAAAATTTACTGAACTGAGTAAAATTGTGTGAATTTAGAAGAATTCAAAAGGATGTTTGAAAAATCAGTATAAATTAAGAAGAATTCAGAGCTAACAAATTGAAAATTGAAAAAATTCCATTGATAACAATAACATTTAGAGCAATTTAAGGGAAATAATAAGAGTTCGACGAAATTCGTAAAAAAATCAAGCTTAATTTAAAAAACAATTAAGTGAATTAAAAACAATTCAAAAATATGAGAAAAATCATTGAATTGAATAAGTTTGAAATGAGTTTAGAAAAATTTAAAAGAATTTAAAAGAATTTGATGAAATGCCTAAGAATTTAAGGTGAATTTTAAAAACTTCAAGATGAATAAATCAAAAACTGTTGAAAAATTTACTGAATTTAATAAAATTGTGTGAATTTAGAAGAATTCAAAAGGATTTTTGAAAAATCAGTATAAATTAATAAGAATTCAGGTCGAATTCCATACGAATTGCAAAATATATTTGGAAATCTCTTGAAATCGTTCTAACCCTACGAAATCCCTCACTTCTTGTGAATACAGGTCCTTTAAAATCCTTCCATATTTTTTGAAATTCTTTAAAACTGCATGCAAATTTTATTTAAATCCCTTAAAATTATTAAAACCCTCGGAAATACTTTGGAATTGTTTAAATCTTTTTAAAATGCCTTGGAATCTTTTAAAACACATCAAATATTTCAAATTCTTTGAAATCCCTTCAAACTATTCAAATAAATAAAAAAAGTTCTGGAAATCTTAAAAAAATTCCAAAAATATTTCAAATCCTTTGATATCTTTTTAAATTCCTTGAAACTTTTTAAAGCTCTTGAAAATGCCTGGGAATTGTTTACAATACCGTCAAATATTTCCAATCCTTTGAAATGCATTAAATTACTGAAATCCATTAAAAATTTATTTTTGATCTTTTAAAATGACCTAAAATATTGAAAATTCTTTAAAATCTTTTTCAATTTTTTGAAGATCTTGAAAATGCATACATAATATACTATTCAAATATTTCAAATCCTTTGATCATTTTATTAATTGATCCTCAGGATCGATTCAATAAAAACTTTTAAAAATTCAAAAAAATCCATTGAATTAAGTAGAGTTGAGTAAATTTAGAAGAATTTATAAAATTAAAGAAAATTTCAAAGAATTAAGGATAAATTAATAAGAATTCAGGGTGAATTCTAAATCTCTTCAAATCTTTAAAACCCTACGTCCTACGAAATACCTCACATCTCGTGAATAAATTCTTTAAAATACACTAAAATATTATAAAATCCCCTAAAATCATTGAAATCCTCGGAAATCTAATCAAATAACGTGAAATCTTTTAAAATATCTTGACCTTATAAGTCCTGTAAAATCGTTCCATATCTTCTTAAAATCTAGAAAATTCTTTATCCTAAAATATTTCAAACGCTTTGAAATCCCTTAAAATTAATGAAGTTAATAAAAATTTTCCTAAATTATTTCAAATTAAAAGCTCTTGAAAATGCCTTAAAAGTTTTAAAAACACTAAAATCTTTAAATTCCCTTCAAATTATTGAAATCTATTAAAAATTTCTCGAAATCTTTAAAAATACCCTGAAATATTTCAAAAGAATGCAAGACAATTCAGAAATAGGTATAGACCTGAATAGAATAGTGATTAACCCATAAGTTAATTTATTGAAAGAAAATTGTCTAATGTGATCTTTTCATTTTAAAAGAGACTAAAAATTGATTTGAGAAAAAAGTGACTATGGTGACTGTATGTGGCAGCCCTGATTATTTTTTACAGTTATTTCTTACAGAAATTCCCTGATTTTAGCTATTTTTTAAAAATGCTTTACTCTTGGATGCTTTGATATTATTATAAATTTTTTGAAAGTTTCATTATGGGTTGCAAATAGGGTACCATAGGGACCAAATCTTGAAAATAGGGTACTTTAGGGACCTTAACTGAATATAGGGTACAATAGGGAATATAGGGACCGGTCTGTGAGGCCTGCGATATAAAACCATTTTTTCATGTTATACAATCTCAAGACGGCAAATTTTATATGGTGAGAAAGATATCGATACGTTTTTCAAATTTTAAACAAATTTTTTGAACTTTGTTTTCCATTTTTAATTTCAAGTCTCAATGCTCGTCTTAAGGCCAATACAAATATCATACATATGCGAAAAATGTTTTGAACCTGATCATGTTACAGATGATTTTTTGCTTTCAGGTAGTGATAAATAATGAAATTTAGAATTTTTTGTTTTTGAACCATAAAGATATTGAAATATATTCCTTTTGTGAATATTATAAACAATAGTCTGATCACAGAAGTCTTTACTTTGAATGGATATGAAAATGTAACTTTAAGGTATTGCTACCATAAACAATACGATTTCGAACTTATCCTTTTAACACGATGTCTATTGGAATTTTCAAAAATTTTCTAGCAAAAAACACCATTTTCGAAAAATTTTCGGAAGCCACCTTTTGCCTTTCCCCACCTAATATGTGAATTGAGAAGAGCTTTTATGTTCTAAGCAAGTATATTTGGAAAGTAAAAAAATACCAGAGTAAAAAAAATCCCACTCGAACGACGGATAGAGCGTCGTTAAATTACTGGATATGAGACAAATTCGTACTGAAGTACCAATTTTTCTTCAAAAATTTTAACAGTTCAAAAAGACAAAAAAGTGCAAGAAATGTTCCATGTTATTTTGCTTGTGAAAATTTATAAACAAAATTAATATGAAACTTGTATAGTACTATATACTTTTATATGCTTTTTTAAACTTTATAAGCATTTTTACGAACAATTCTACATCTTCTTTCAATAAGTATTTTCCTTGAGTGAAATATAATTCTTGAATATATATTATAGAATATTGTTTTGACATAGGATATACATATATAGATTGTAGAATTAATTTACTCAAAAAATGCCATTTTTCCTCACTCTGCTTTAAATATGTTGTATCTCGATTCACTTTCAGCTATTTCTTAATATTTTGCTGCCTTAATTTTAGGAATCATAATTATATCAGTAGGCTAGAACAGGCAAAGTTAACCACCGTCAAAAACTTTTTAACGTGAACCAACCCCCTAGTAATTTAATTTTATATACAATTTTCTTAATTCGGAAAATTTCAGATTATTTCTAACAGTGTGTTCTTTTTTTCATATAGCGAAATCCTGATGACAAAACTGTTGTTCTAAAGACTAAGAAAATATCTATCCCCATGAAAAAATTACTAACAGAATCTATGCTCCTAGTGGATTATAAGGAAGATTACAACTCTTGCCCTGGTGATGCTGGAACTCCTTTACTTATGGGAGATAAATTACTGGCGATCAATATGCGTCCAGAGATATGTGGAGATCCTCATAATAGTGAAGTTTTCTTAGTCCGAAGCGTATTACCATACTATGATTGGATTTTGCATCAGGTCGGAGAAAAGGATTTTTATTTCGCTCAGCAGAATGCATATCGCAGGGGATACACTGCAAAAATGGTTGCAATTTTAAAAGATATTTACCATACATTTGTATATTGAATCTAAAAACTCGGTCAATAAGATATTGACTAAGAGGCTGCATATTAAATTTCATATACATGTATATTGATCAACTTGAAGTAATTTTTATTTTTACATAGGTGTCGTCCATATATCATGTAATAAATTTAAAAAATAATAATATAGGAGGGTAGGAAGAAACGAAAAAAATTATTCTTTGAAATCTGGTTTTCAGGTATGTGTAAATTTTAAAGTACCCCATCAAGATAATCTGCATTAAAAAATACGTATAACTGTTGGCCACCATAGAGGTATTGAAATTTCTTAAAGTTTGAAAAATTACAAATTTTTTCCATCGTTTCAAAAATTATTGCGGATTGTTTAGATGTACAGTTTGCAATAACATAATAATATAAAATCATACTTTGGAAAACATATTTTTTGCTCAAGTTAGAATTTTTTTAGATACAGTGAACTCTTGCCGAAGAGCGGGAAGCAATCGTTCATTTGAATTGAGTATTTTATCATGACGTCATGGGAATGCAGATAACTTTTTGGAGAAAATATTCTAAACGTAAAAGTAAGTCATAAATGTACGAATAGTAATATTTGTCAAGTGTGAAATGTATTTTCTCAGTCATGTTCCATTCTTTTGTCGATTGACGGCCTTTCAGTGTTACGAAATAAAATAGAATATCCAAGATATAAGGTTATTGTATCATATCGATTTGATCAGATTCGAGGACTCTAACCTGAAATTTCGGATAGTTGATTGTATTCCGTGAAACTGAAAGGTCTTCAACCGACAAAAGGATGAAACAGAACATCATCCTAATATGGCCGTGACGTCATGCTACAAAACTCACTATTCCGCGAAATACGTTAGTAGTTTTTTGATTTTAACATATTGATTTTTAGTTGGGAAATTGTACTATTTGAAGGAAATGTTATATTTGTCACGTCGTACGTCATCAAAAATACTTCAGAAACACTGACATGCATGATGCGCAAATGCGTACACATGCTTATAGC
This sequence comes from Andricus curvator, assembly GCA_932195095.1. Taxonomy (NCBI): domain Eukaryota; kingdom Metazoa; phylum Arthropoda; class Insecta; order Hymenoptera; family Cynipidae; genus Andricus; species Andricus curvator. The sequence continues at coordinate 1,944 of CAKNYM010012927.1, read as the reverse complement.
TTGACAAAAATCACCCGACGACTCGCGGCAGAGGTGGGGGCCCCTCCAGCCTTGAAATCCACAAATGTTACGTTTCGCGGCCCTTAAAATAGGCAAGAGTTCACAGTACCAACACAAATTACCTGTTTTTAGTATTTCGGTAATGGGATACTCATTTAAGAAATTTTCAAAAGTATTTCTCATAAAATTAGTTCTGTTTGAACGGAAGGAGTCACTACTATTTTTTTTACGTGAACATTTTTATAACTTAGTTCTCAGACAACGCAAAAATACTCAAGAGATGCAAAATTAGCATCATTAAAAGTTGTAAAGTTTCTGTAAACAAAAGAAGAAAATATATGCGGAAGGCATTTTTTTTAAATTTGAAATAAGTGTTCCATTAACCGAATCCAAAAAATGTGATATGCAATAATCATGTCATCATGTGCTAAAGAAGGCTAAAAAGGTGTAACATTTTTTTTAAATATCGAAATTATAAGTGTCTCATGGAACAACTCGATATTTATTATGCTCGCAATAAAAAAATAAAAAAATATTATAGCACAGTACCTCATATTAATTGACTAACTATCAATATATTATTTTTCAAGCTTCCGTTTTGTTTTTCAAAGGTCATATGCATAAAAGCGGATGTCACAACCGAGTCTGTAGAATAAAGTATATTCCAAGTTAGAATTTAAAATAACTGTGAAAGTTTGAGATAACTAGCTAAAATCTTTCAAGTTGATTTTTTTAATTTCCAGGCACGTGGAATATAAAGAATATGTATTTTTACCCAGGCGGAAAAATTCTATATAGTTTATGCATAATGTATTATGTATAGGCACTATATAAAAAATTATATATATTTTATACATAATCAACGATTCACAATTTATATAATAGGAACATAATATTTCTTCACATAATCACCTTCTTGGACACGATTTAAGTATGTAATTAAGTCCGGACGGTATGAAGGTGCGTAATGTCGGTACTCCTCCGGAAGTGACAACGACCCCGGTGTACCTGATCATGCACCAGGTTGCTAAAAGCATCGTCTACAGGAATTCTCTCAAAATTTAAAGTTCGATGATAAAAAGATCAAATTCAGATGTAGTTGCGATGACCCCGGTGTATCTGATCATGCACCAGGTTGCTGAAAGCATCGTCTACAGGAATTCTCTCAAAATTTAAAGTTCGATGATAAAAAGATCAAATTCAGATGTAGTTGCGATGACCCCGGTGTACCTGATCATGCACCAGGTTGCTAAAAGCATCGTCTACAGGAATTCTCTCAAAATTTAAAGTTCGATGATAAAAAGATCAAATTCAGATGTAGTTGCGATGACCCCGGTGTACCTGATCATGCACCAGGTTGCTAAAAGCATCATCACGGGTTTTTCTATGGACCATAATAGCAATGAGGTGTTTGAATACAATTACGACGACCCAGGTGTGCCTGTTAGCGTACTAGAGTGCTAAAACTTAACAAACATTCGAGGAAGAATATCTGTCATGGATATTTCGCTCCAGAAACTCATCCAGAATGAATCAGAAGAAGATTGTAGATGCAAAACGTATAATTGTTTATTTGTAAATAAGTAATATTTTATTTTAACAACTCTTGAAACACTGAAACATAATTGAGGAACACTTATTGAATTAGGAATCCAGGATTTGACTTTTCTTCTTTTGCAATTCATTCAGTTTGCATCTTAAACTGTCTTTAACCAGTCTGTCATCTTGTATCTTCCACTTTGCTTTCTTCGCACTCAGTCTACAATACTCTGGAATAGAAATAATAAGATAATATCACAATTTAGCGATGTGATTTTTTATTTTATACATTCAGTATATACAGTTTCATACATATATATATATATATATATATATATAAATGATTATTTTTCATCAAGGTATTTTCACATCTGAAAAGTTTTTATTTTTTTTTTTTTTTTTTTT
>CAKNYM010012926.1:0-12853 GCA_932195095.1 Andricus curvator | reverse complement strand
AGGCGTGTCATTGAATGACTCGTTGATGGTTGGTCCCAAAATTCAGGACGACCTTTTCACCCTTTTAACACGATTTCGTTCGCACAGATTCGCGTTGACTGCCGACATAGAAAAAATGTACAGACAGGTGTTAGTGCATCCAGATGACGCTTTCTATCAAAAAATCTTGTTTCGCCAAAATCCAAATGAGAGCGTAAATGAATTTGCTCTAGATACCGTCACATACGGCACATCCTGTGCTTCCTTTCTCGCCATTCGTGCCCTTCATCAGCTGGCCGATGACGAAGGAGCTCAGCATCCCATCGCAGCCGCGGTGCTGAAAAAGGATTTTTACGTGGACGATCTGCTCACTGGCGCTAATACGCACCAGGAAGCGGCGTTTCTGCGTGACGACCTTAATCTGCTTTTGCAAAAGGGCGGCTTTCTATTAAGAAAATGGGCTTCTAATGACGCTACCTTGGTCCCTGATAGCTTAGACAATTCATCCAGCAATCCCTTATCGCTCGATCCTAACGCCACGGTAAAAACTTTGGGTATTCAGTGGAACTCCTGTAAAGATAAAATTTGTTATAAAGTTGATCTCTCGGAATTTTCAAAACTCGTAAATAAGCGTTCGATTCTCGCGCAAGTCGCGAAATTATTTGACCCTTTGGGATTACTGGGTCCAGTTATTGTGAAGGCCAAAATAATGATCCAACTTCTGTGGAAAGCTGGAGTTTCGTGGGATGAATCAATCCCAGCAGATATACACACTATGTGGTTGCAATTCAAGGATCAATTACCACTTTTAGGCAACATTAGCTTCGATCGTTTAATTATCGCGCCTAATTTTGTCGAAATCCAAATGCATGGCTTCTGTGACGCGAGTGAGAAGGCATACGGTGCCTGCATTTATTTGCGCACAACTGATGCTCAAGGCAAGCATCACCTGTCACTAGTCTGCTCGAAATCTAGAGTTGCTCCAGTGAACTCTTTGACCTTGCCGCGCTTAGAGCTTAGCGCTGCCCTTCTACTTGCACGCTTGTACACAGTGACGAAGCAGGCACTTCCAAGCGAATTCAAAAAGATTTATTTGTGGTCCGACTCCACAATAACCCTTCACTGGATAAATACAGAGCCTCATTTATTAAAAACTTTCGTCTCAAATAGAGTCGCCGAAATTCAAAATTTGTCGAAATTCTGCGAATGGAGGCACGTGTCCTCACAAGACAATCCCGCGGATTTAGTATCCAGAGGTCAAATGCCTCAAGAATTTCTAGATACGCAAATCTGGAAAAATGGTCCTCAATGGCTTTCGAGAGAAGAAAATCTATGGCCTCAGGAAAAAATCCATCTTAGTGAAATTCCTGAGAAGAGAAAAATTATCGCTTCAACTATTCGCGTGAAAACAAAAATGATTGACGACAAAATCATCGAAAAATACGGTTCCCTCAAAACATTGAAATTCATACTCGCTTATGTTTTGCGTTTTATCCACAATTCCAAAAACAAATTGGAAAAACATATCGGTCCTATTACTATGATTGAACTCGAGGCTGCAAATAAAACAATAATTCGCATGACGCAATCCGACGCATTTTTTAAGGAAATTCAGTCTTTGCAACACGGAGAAAATATTGATAATAAGAGTCGATTGACCCCTTTAAAACCATTCCTAGACAAACAGGGAATTCTTAGAGTAGGTGGCAGGCTAACTCATTCAAAATTGCCCGATGAGCAAAAACACCAGATTTTATTACCATCTAATCATCATGTCACTCGTTTAATTATTCGTGAGGAGCATGAAAGGCTCAAACATGCGGGAACTCAAGCGACCTTGTACTCCGTCCGCGAAAGGTTTTGGCCACTCGACGGTCGAAACGTCACGCGCATAATTGTCCATAAATGCATTCGGTGCTTTCGCGCAAGACCTCGAGGAGTTGATTACATCATGGGGGATCTTCCTCAAGAACGCGTGTCTTACTCTCGTCCTTTTCTTAATGTCGGTGTTGACTACTGCGGCCCACTGTACATAAAGGAAAAACGCTTTCGTAATCGCAATAAGCTCAAAGTTTATGTCGCAATTTTTGTCTGTATGGGCACCAAAGCAGTGCACCTTGAATTGGTTAGCGATCTGACCACAGAAGCTTTTATCGCTTGCTTGAAAAGACTTTTCTCTAGACGAGGAATATCAAAAACAATCCATTCGGACAATGCCACTAATTTTGTCGGTGCCAGTCGAGAACTTATCGAACTTTACAAATTATTTCAATCGTCTGAACACAATGAAATTGTTAAAAAAATTTTAGCTGAGCAAAAGGTCACTTGGAAGTTCATTCCTCCGCGAACACCCCACTTTGGTGGTCTTTGGGAGGCAGCGGTAAAATCCTTCAAACACCATCTTTCTCGAACGGTGGGAGACACTTTGCTAACTTTCGAGCAATTGGAAACATGTGTAATCGAAATCGAAGCTATCCTTAACTCTCGACCTCTTTCACCAATGTCTCCCGATCCCAATGACCTACAACCTCTGAGTCCTGGTCATTTCCTAATTGGTGGTCCTCTAACGAGCTTCCCGCAGATAGACCTCACGGACACAGCCTCAAATCGCTTATCAGCCTGGCAGCATGCACAAAAATTGCGCCAACATTTCTGGAAGAGATGGCAGAAAGAATATCTCCATCAACTGACCGTTCGCAGCAAATGGCAAGGTAATTCAAGTCCTTGCATCGAGTTGAATACCATGGTCGTTATCAAGGAAGATAACCTCCCACCCTTGCAGTGGAAACTCGGTCGAATTGTCGACACTCATCCTGGTCCAGACGGCATCATCAGGGTAGCTACTGTAAAGACTGATACGGGGGAGTACAAGCGCTGTATTAAAAGGCTCTGTCCTCTTCCTATCGAGTATTTTTCAGAAGCAGAAGAAGTGAAGAAATCTTCAAAATAATTGACCCTCCAATAATTGTAGACTCCATCTTCGACAAAAACCATGTATCTCCGGTTAGAATTTATTTGTAATCTTTGATTTTTTCGTCGCCATGTTAAAATTGAATTTCGTTTTGTTTTGTTTTTATGTATAGGTTTAACATACGACATATTTGATTTTTAGCATTCTTGTTGAACGTATTCGTTCAAAAGGGGCCGGCATGTTCAGTTGCAACACCTCAGTTTATTTATTTTCTATGCTTTCTGTCTATTTTAAATCATTGTTGAATTTGTATTTGCTGTGAAACTCAAATTTCGTCTTTAATCTTCTCTTCTCGAGTTTTGGCACGTTTCGACACTCTCAACTTTTCCTTTGTACACCTTTTTCAATTTACTATCTTTCGCCTCTCTATTCATTTACAGATGCAAGAATGGCCTTGCAAGGGCAATTTAGCCCCAACCATTAGAATCTTCGAAAATCCTGTAATAAAATGGTATAGCCCTTTTACTTTGCCAATAACCTTAATCTTAGGAAATTTATTATGTACTCGCAGCTGTTGAGCAAATAACTAGATTTTGGAAAGACCCATTTCAAGGGCCTCATCCCTCATCTCCCACTACTCAAATTCCATGATTGCTATTCCACGCCTCCTCCTCCTACCTTGCACTTCCTCGACCAATCAAGGCTCTCGACGTCATCAATTCTCCCAACTTACCAAAATTTCCAATTTTCGCACCCTTCCCTTTGCTTCATCGCCAACAGTCCATTCAATTACATTTTCGTCGCTTGTATCGCATTTATCTCTGTTTAAAACTTCACTTGTCCGTCACTTGTAGAAACTTTTTACTAAAACTACAGTCCACTAAATATTCGCTTGTATGTATACATGTACCTTTCTTTTAAAATATATGTATTAAGAATACAATCCTCGTTCGTGTTTTTATTCACAAATTTCTCGCAAATCGGTATATTAAAGTGAGCAAAAACATTGTAGATTCAATTTGCAAAATTTCAAATTTAAGATATAAGACAACTTCAAGTAATGAAAAGCTAATCAGACTTTTAACAACAATGATTGCGAGATTTTCGAGGCATATCCTTACACCACTTTTTTTAAATAGGAACCTTTCAAAGTACAATAATCAATCATTTTCCTGCAAATTTTAAGTTGGACAGGCAGCAAAAATTATTTTTACGACTAAAGGAGTGCCAGAAGCATACACAGTACACACCTTCTGCGGACATCGATTTTGAGGGCGCGAGAGCCATACCCAGAGAAGCACGACTCTACTTTGTTTCGATGCAATTTGCGTGGGCAATACGAAATTCAGTTACCATAAATTAATTCCAGCAGCGCAGCAACCATGGTTACGTACACATGTATAGTGTAGAAAGCTCGAAAAAAAGACTCTTTGATATGTATATAACTTTTGTTAGGCTCAATAGAAAAGTACATGTAAAAGCTTTACCTGTTTAAATTAACTTCTCGTGTATGCTTTGATGGAAAAAGCTTTTCACAGAAGGGGGGGATATTAAAAATTATGATCGTTTAATTGAACGCCGGATGCAAGAAGGCTACATACAATTTACTCTTGCAAAAAGAAAGTCTCCCAGAGGCTTTACAAAAATGTTCAAATCACAATTTTTAAACGCTGTATTTAAATATTAAATTTTCCTTTTTAATAAAATTCTCAGGGATCGCACTTCAGGGTGTTCTTCGACTAACAGAGTAGCCAGAATTTAAAAATGTTTGTTTAGTAAAATTTTATTCATTTTTTTCTGACGCCGGGCGTAAATTACACTTTTATGTCTTCGAGTGTTTTGTTTATGGCAGGACTTTTGAACAGGAAAAAAAAATTTTGCTACAAAAATTGGGAGAAAGTTAGGACAAAATTTTTTGGAAAGTTTCAGATGAAAAAATATAAATTTAGCAATGGTAAGTTTACAAAACACTCATAAATTTTAATAGTTCTTTCTTACTGAAAAGTTATTTAATAAACAAGTAGCGATTTTTCAATACATGTTCAAATCGAAAATATATACATAAAAAAAGTTAAAAGTTGAATAATTTTTCTATTCAAATAAAGAATTATTACTGTTCTATGAACTCCCAACAAATAAATTGTTAGAAAATTTTTACTTCGTTTATCTTACACGTCGAAAAATTTTACGGAATTATTTTATTTATCATTTTGTAAACGTACTTCTTGAAAATTTGTATTTCCTAACAAATTTAAGCAATATCGCCTTATAAGCCAAAACATACTAGCGAGGCACCGTCGCACAGTAGGGCGAAAAAAAATATATGTGGATAAATTGATATTCAGAAGCGATTTTTCAACAGATTTGAACATCAATCTGTCATGGGCGATTTCGAAAAATGTTTTTTTTTATTTAATAAAAAAAATTATTATTTTTTTCTATAGGAGTACCGGTTTTAGAAAAATACCGGGATTCAATCCGGACTTCCCAGAAGACCAAATTAAGTGAATGAAAATATAATGATGTGTGAATAATTAATAAATAGGCATTTAGGGCAATGCCTCTTATTTAGTAATGGCTCTGTACCATTGATCGATATCATTTGGTAATTTTTTAAACAAACCTAATTAACAAATGCATTTTTCGGCAATTTCTAAGGGTAAAAACTTGGCTTTTTCGCCGTAAACAACTGTTATTAACTAATTTTTAAACTTATTTTTTTAAAACCATGATGAAAATCCACTATTGTTATTGTCATTAATAATTTCCTCGACAAATTGCTGTGTTCACATACATTTAAAAAAAAATCCGTTTTTCTTGTAGTAGTATACCATTAAGCCATTTCCCTTTCAGGGTAGGCGTGACACTACCCGATTCGGGTAGTGTTGTTGTAGATAGATAAAATTACGTAAGCGTTATTCACCGACAAACACGAACATTTTTTTCTATAAAATTATTTATGATAATAACATTAGTGAATCTTTATCGAATTTTTTTAAAGAAAGTTTAAAAATTAGTCATTAACAGTTGGTTGCGTAGGAAACCCCAAGTTTTTACCTTTAGAAATACACAAAAAATGCATTTTTTAATTAAGTTTTGTTAAACAATCATCAATTCTCATCGATCGATAGCACAGAACCATTACTTAATAAACCGCTGCTAATACCTTACAGAAATAAATTTTTTTTCTTAAACGATGACTAAGATGATAAGAATTTGTTTAAACAATTGCTGTTGACAATATAAACTATTGCTCATAGGTCTAGACACTATTTATGTACAATTCATAACATTGACAAAAATAATTTTTTCACCTCTAAAAATAGCCACAGGCAGTGCATTTGTTAAATTGAATTTATATAAACAATTATTAATTGTTAGTGGATGACTAAAACTGATCAATAACATTTTCGTATAATTTTTGGCTGATTCAGTGAAAAAACTTTATTTATTTCATCATAAATACCTGCTGTGGATAATTGCTTATAAAATTTGTTTATAAAATGACAAATTATTTATTATCTTTCATAAATTCCATTAAAAACGGTTTTTGTGAATTTTTCAAATTTAGTGCTAATCAATTGACGATCCAATCCCCATGAATCCATTTTATTAACTTATATGGTTATAACAAATTCAATAAATGTTAAAACAATTTTCTAAGCTATTAGAAAAGTTTTCTGGATAGTTTCTTTATTTCTTCTAGATATTGCTTTTTCTTAGGTAATATAAATTTAAAAAAAGTAAGTTTACAAGACACTCATGAATTATTAAATTCTTATGTGTGAGCGTTTTCATGAAAAGGGCCCTTATGGTCGGTTCCAGTTTAGGAGATATTCGCGTTTTTCTAAGTTGAGGTCAAAATTATAATTTTTGGGTTGAAGTGGAGAATGACACTGGGACATATAGTAAATGAATTGGAACAATAATCATATCCAGATAGTAAACGGAAGTAAAAATATTTCATGTTTAAAGAAAAAATATAACATGTGTGAAACACCGCCATTTACATTTATCTATCACTTTCTTCCCTAGGGTTGAAAATTCAATTTTCGACCGGCTCCACAGGCATCGAAAGTCGAATTTTCGATTGAGGTATGATGAAAATGAATTTTTAACAAAATACAAGTTTTTATTTTATGTTTAAAACTAAAATAAAAGATGCGCAATAAAATTTAACACCCAGATACGGAGTTTGAAAATAAAATTTGAATATTTTTTGAGAGACTCCAGGTGACTTCGTTTTTGCCAGAGAAAATTTGTATGTGTCCTTATTGCATCCGAGCTCTCAATTACAGATTCTACAAGGTCTTTTTTAAATTTAGGTACCTATGATGAAAAAAAACCACAGGACCACTATAAAAGCATATATTTAGTATCACTCTTTTGTTATTTAGTTTAATTTATTATTATGCAGTTACCATTAAATCGATTTTATCACTTCACATTACTCTTTTCCTCACCAAGCGAGTCACGCCTACCCCGAGAGGAAAATGGCTTAATGGTATAATAATTCAAATTAAATTAAATCATTGGTTTTTTAATATATAAGTAATTTTTAATTGTTATCGCAAGAGTTTTTTTAATTAATTTTTTTTTAATGAAACTTGAAACTAAAATTAAAGATATCCCACAGAATAAGTAGAATTACTTAGAACGTAGTAGCTTATTAAAATCAAGTAACAAATATTAAAAATATTTGTTTTTCCTCCCAGATGGGGTTTTATTACAATCTATACATCAAATAAAATTTCAATAAAATGTTTAATATTTATTTTGCAGCTTTTTTTAGCTCACCCGTACTTTAATAAAATACTACAATCCTTTGATCGAATGCAAATATAATACATATCAATCGACTTTTTCCATTCTGAGGAAAGAAAAAAATTTCCAATATTGGAAAAAAATTAATATTGGTTTTCGACTCTCCTTCCGGAGAAATTTTAATACTGCGTTTTTTAAAGATAAAATTCCGTACTAATTTGTTTTTATAAATTATGAACATTATAGAAAATACCTTTCAAATCTTAAAATGAATGGAATCCAGCACAAATAGTTTATTTTATTAAGAAAACTCATTGCCCAATTGAAAATTAATGTTTGAAAACTTTTTATATTGAGGACTTCTTTCTTTTATATGAACATTTCATTTCTGTATATTCCTATGGCTATTTTAATTAAATATAGAAAAAAAAACATTTTAAATATCTTTTTTTTCCGGGGATTATTTTACTTTTTTCTCATTTTTGATATATTTAAATGCTATTTTTGTAACTCCTGAATATTAAAATGGTTATAATTTCGTATACAAAAATTTTCTCAATTAAAACAAAAAATATTGTACTTTTTAAATTCGAAAAAAAATATGTTTGATTTTCACACACATTTTTTTGATTTCAACATGGTGAGAATGCTGAATTTGATATTGGATGCAAAAGTTGAACAAAAATAATCGATGAATTGAAAAATTATTCTAAAAAAACAAAAAAAGCTGCATACCTTTTTTGTTCTTTAAAGTAGAAAAAAAGGAAATCACTTTCAAGCTATTACTTAGTTCTACCCATTTGCAAAAGGAACGCTTAAAAACAAGCAAAAATATATGTAAAAAAAACCTCACAAAAAAACGACGGACCTGACAAAGAAAAAAGCTGCATAATGTTTTTATTTTTTAATTTGAAAAAAATTACTTTCCAGCTCTTACTTAGCCCTATTCAACAGCAAAAGGGGCGCTTAAAAACAAGCAACCTTTTGCAAAAAAAAACCTTATCAAAGAACGGCGCGTCCCAAAAAAGCCGGATCAGACACAGAAAAAGCTGCATAACTTTTTTATTTTTCAGTTAAAAAAAAAATATTTTCGAGCTATTATTTAAGTCTATGGAACCATTAAAATAAAATATGTAAAGAAGGAACCATCTCCGAGTAAACCCCTTTTTAGTGGTACAACTCGTCTCAAAAATCGAAAATATTGACAAACAAAGAGTTGCATAACTTTTTTATTTTATAATTTTAAAAAACAAAACAGAGAAATTACTTTCGAGCTATTACTTAGCTCTATCGATTCGCGAAACGGGCATTAAAAACAAACAAAAATATGTAGAAAAAACTCTTGTCAAAGAACGGCGCCTCCCAAAAAACGCCGGACCTGACACAGAAAAAGCTGCAGAATTTTTTTATTTTTTCATCGAAAAAAAAAATTCTTCACAGCTATTACTCAGCTTAACTAGGAGCATGAAATAAACAGGCAAAAAATAGTATATTGTGCACCAAGGCAGCAAAGTAGTCTTTTTACAGCCGAGCATGAGTTTTTGCAAACACGCGAGACCGTGAAAAGACTTCTTGTGACACACGATATTTTATGTAATAAGAGTACACTGAGCGCAGAATTCCCGTGTAGTTCGGGTTCATACCCCAATAGTTCGGGTGCTTTCTCTTTTTTTCTGATTCACACGAAGGTTTGGCGCGCTTGCACTACTGAGACGTGTGATCACCCCAACCATTCGGGTGCTCACCTGAAACAGCAGCGGCCGAAGTGGTGGGGCGCCCGTCCGAATAGTTGGGGAGCTTGCACGAATGATTCGGGAGATTCGAGTCGTCAATCGCGTTGGATGTTGCGCGTTCGACGTTTGCGCATCTTCGCTAATGATTTGATTTTTCGACTCATGTTCAAGCAAAGAATAATGTTTTATATTTCTCTTACCTTTGTTAATGATTATCCAAAGAAAAACCAGATAACTAGTTACACTTTATTCCTCTGACATCTCGCACATGAACAATAAAATCGACATAAACTAGAAACAGTGACATTCGGGCAGAGCCTGATGTTCATCAGCTGCGGCCATTAGCGAACGTGCGCAAACGTCGAACGCGCAACATCCAACGCGGTTGACGACTCGAATCTCCCGAATCATTCGTGCAAACTCCCCAACTATTCGGGCGGGCGCCCCACCACTTCGGCCGCTGCTGTTTCAGATGAGCACCCGAATGGTTGGGGTGATCGCACGTCTCAGTAGTGCAAGCGCGCCAAACCTCCGTGTGAAACAGAAGAAAAGAGAAAGCACCCGAACTATTGGGATGTGAACCCGAACTACACGGGAATTCTTCGCTCAGTGTATGGTTTCTGAGTTTTCTCTTGAAATTACGTCTCGGATTGGAGGTTAGTTTAAAGGATAAGTACCGCGCAGAACAGAGCGCGTGGGTCAAAGTGAAGAACGCGCACGCGCGCATTTCCCGCGGATAATAAAGTGCTCTTTATCGTCCTAGGACGAAAAAGTACCCTACCACCAACAATGACCTACTTTGCTGCTCCAAACCACGCCTATAAATTGAGAAAAACATACTCGCGTTACATAAAATTAATAACATGAAAAAAAATACCAAACATGAATTTTGACCCACTTCTCACTCGAACTAGATCATAACTTTCTACAGAGACATAAGTCAGGTGAAAACAATTAGTTTAAGCCAATAAAAAGCATTTCCGAAATTTAGATCTTAGACCTTTATGCCCCGTGACCCTTGAAATATGCATAAAGAGACTGTAAATTGGATTAAAGTGCTGCTATCTCGTTTTTCGGATTATCATTGTATACCCTCATTCACTCGATTGAAACAAAGCGTCCGACACGTTGGAAAGAGGGCGACGAATGACAAAGCTGGTAATCCGATTGGTGTGCTCGTCAGTTTTACTTGATAACTCGACAAGACGTATGATGTAGTATATGTAATTGAATGAGGGTCGATGTAGTGAGACAGGACGTGTGGTACGAAGGGCAAAAGTCGTAAACCAATCAGCATCCAGCAATACACTGGCCGAATCGACCTCGCACACCGTCGCATTTATACGCTCCAACTCGAGCACAATTGCTTCGGTTTTAATCCCGAAAATCTCTCCATGTGCAGGAATTGGATTAAAAACAAATTCATTGAAGATATATTGTACCATTCATGGTCGTAGAAAAAAAGCTGAAAAATGGCTATTGGTCGCGCACATTTTAGCAATCCTATCTGAAAAAAGTGGTGTAGCGATAAGTCTCGAAAATCTTGAAATCATTGTTGCTCAAAACCTGAGACCTAATCCATTCCAAATCAGGCAAAATTTCAAAAAAGGCTATGTCATGGTGTCGGAATGATTTGGTATTTGTGAAGCTCTTTGTCTGGGGTGATTGCTAGAGAGCTTGATCAGCGACCTGTGTCGGAGCGGTGATGCGGAACCTAGATTGATCTGAAATTTATACCTCCTCTTTTATACCCCATCCTATACTTCCATTTCTCACTTTCCTCATATGAATTCCTTGATCCCCGGCAGTAGAATAATAATAATAATATTTTTATATTTATTATAATATATATATATATATATATATATAAATATATATAAATATATTATATTTAATAATATATAATATGTTATAATCACTCAAAGATTACCCGCAGATTCTCAAAAATTGACAGAAAGTTTTTTCAAAATTCACATAAAATTTTCGTTTCCTGAAATAGCTGGCAATATTTACTACATATCTCGTGACTTTCGTTCTTGGTAAATTAGTATTTTTCACTGGAAATTAGAATTAAAAAAAAAATCATCATGAAAATTCCCAATTTTCAACATATTTTAGGTTATGTTAGCGCTTTACACTGAAAATGGGTATTATTTATCATAAATTATTAGACTTAAAACATAAACATTTTTCAACAATTTACGTTTTTCGTGTATGTTAGCTCTTTATTACCGAAAATTGACATTTTTCAACAAAAATCTTAGATTTCAAAAGTTCAAAATTTGTTAATTTACAATTTGAACAACTTGAGGTTATGTTGGGGTATTTCACAAAAATTGGCATTTTTAGACTAAAATAATTAGGTTTTTTATATAAAAAATGTATAGACTTGAAGAATTTTAGATTGTATTAGTGATTTTTGTCAGAAATTGAAATTTTCCTTAAAAATCATTGGATTTCAACAAAAATTCATAATATGTCAACAATTTAAGGTTGCGTTGACTTTTTACATCGGAAATTTATATTTTTGAATAAAAAACATAACTTGAACAAGATTTAGAATCTTTTTACAATTTTGGATAATGTTAGTGTATCTCGTTGGAGATTGGCATTTTTAATTTAAAAAATTGTATTTCAAAGAAATTTCATAAAGTTTGAACAATTTTAGGTTATGTTGGCGTTCTAAACCAGAAATTTGTTTTTAGTAAAAAATCATTACATTTCAAAAAACATAAAAATTTTTGTATATTGTAGGCTGCGTCAGCGGTTTTTCATATCGATTTCAATGAAGATTTATAATTTTTGAACAATTTAAGGTTAGATTAACGTTTTTCACAGGAAATAGTTCATTTTAAACAAAAATCATTAGATTTCGAAGAATATATTACAATTCTGAATAATTTTCTGCTATGTTGTGTTAGTGTGTTTCATTGGAAATTGGTGGTATTTTTAATACAAAATTATTAGATTTCAAAGAATGTGTACAGTTTTTCAACAACATTGTTTAAGAACAATCATTAAATTCCAAGGAAAATTTACAATTTGAAACAATATTTTGTTACGATATGTCAGTGTTTTTCCTCGGAATTTGAAATTTTGATTAAAAAATCATTACATTTTGAAGTAAATTAATAATTCTTCAACAATTTTGAGTTGCGTTGGCATTTAACATCGAAAATTGGTACTTTAAACAAAAGCCATTAAAATTTGAACAAGAGTTAGAGGCTTTGAACAATTTTGTATTATGTTAGTGTTTTTCGTTCAAAAATATTGAATTTTTAGCTGTTCAAAATTGAAGAATTTTTAACTTTGGTAAATTTAATTCAACTGTTGAAAGTCAAACTGTTCAAAAATGAAGAAAACTGAAAATTCAAGAAAAAAGAAAATTTAGTATTGAAAACAAGGATTAAAAATATTATATATCCCGCGCAGAAATTTCGCCGTGGCCCCGACCGGGCCCAGACTC
>CAKNYM010012925.1:0-23545 GCA_932195095.1 Andricus curvator | reverse complement strand
AAAGGTGCTTTTAACCACGTTTTTTCACCTTCACTGCGAATTTGCATCGAAAATTATGGGCGCATCGCAATCAAATGATATTGTACTTATTCGTAATGAAATGAGGATTGACAAGATGTTTTTCCTTTTTTTAAGCGATTTTTTTGATTGAGTTATTCAATGATTTGTAGAGGGGCCAGGATTTTTGAAACAGATAGTAGGAGTGCTCAAAAATCGTTGAGACAAAATCTGAACAGATCCTTTTCGCGAGAAAATCACTTTTTTGTTCAGTCAAAAGTAGCAATAATCGGTTTTTTGAGAATATCTTCTCAGGGATGTGTTTTATCACAAAAGTTGTTCTCATATGCTTTGTAGAGAATTAAATTACCTTTCGAACGAGCCCTATAACTTTGAAAAATATTAATTGGTTGCCGAGATGGAGCGCATATCATTAGGCCATAAATACCGAAAATAGATTTTCGGGAATATCTCCTAAAGAATTAATCTTATCACCAAAGTACTTCATCGATAATTTGTAGAAGATTTGATCACCTTGAAAATGAGCCCTATAACTTTCAAAAATATTCATTGGTTCCTGAGATAGAGCGCATAATAGTGAAGTCAATTAGTGAAAAAATCGGTTTTTTCGAGATGTTGGTAGAGGACTCAATTACCTTCAAAATGAGACCTTGAATATTCGAAAATGTTCAATAGCCACCGAGATAGAGCGCCTCAACGTGGACCCTTTTTGATCATTTTTCAGGAAAATAGTTGAAAATCAGTTTTTCAATTCTTTTGTTTTTTTCAGACCTTGATTCGACTTTTTTTAGCACCTTAATGAGAAATTTTTGAAAAACTGATTTGCAACGATTTTCGTGAAAAATGATCATGAAGGGTCCATTGGATATGAAAAAATTCGAGTAAGTTGAAGAGATATTTCGAAGTTTTGGAAAGACTCAAAATAGATTAAAAACTTGAAATGATTTCAAAAGACATTTGGTACAGCAAAAGGTCATAAGCGCCAAAAATTTTTTTTTAAATTTGTTTAAAAAAATTTTTTTTAAACCATTTTTTTCAAACCATTTTTTTCAACAATTTTTTTCAAAAAAACTTTTTTCTTTATTTTTTTTTCAACAAAAATTTTTTTTTACAATTTTTCTTTCAACAAATTTTTTTTCTCCAAAATGTTTTTTTTTCAACAAATTTTTTTGAAACAATTTTGTGTCAACAAATTTTTTTTAAACTATTTTTTTTCTCAAAATTTTGTTTTCCGACCATTTTTTTTCCACAAATTTATTTTAAAAATTTTTTCACAAAATTAAAAAATATTTTGTTATAAGATTCTGTTAAGACTTAAATGAGCGCCTTCAGGGGCTACGAAACCATTCCTTGTAGGCGCTTGGCGCCTACTTTGACTAATTTTTTTACTCATAATTTTAATGAATTTTGCCACTTTTTTTATCTTCAAACTGCTATTATCAAACACAAAAATTGCGTGTAAACGAGATACAAGCATGACTTCCTACTCTCATTTAAACTAAATAAGGTTCAGATAACAAAATTTTCAACTTTTTAAAAATTAATTTTAATCCAGCCGAATCCAAAAAAGTAATTTTTTCTTTATTAAAAAAAGAATTCCTGTATTGGTCAGAAACATTTTTCATTACACAATACACAAAAATAATTTGTATACCATTTTTGCAGCTATAGAATAAATATCAACAATCGCAAAATTTGAAAAGTTTTAAAAACTTCCTGGCGCGATTATAATTTTTTTTTATTTGAAAATTGGCCTAAATTAAACTAAAACATATAATTATTTTCAAACGATACAATTTTGAAAGGTTTAAAAATTAAAACAAACCATTTTCAATGCTTCGATATATGTTTTCAATTCAAAGTTGTTTAGCATTAAACGATTTCAGTTTGAAGTCATCTAATGTTAAAAGTTTCAAGCTGAAGGCTGACCAAAAAGTAAGATTTGAGATTATTGAATTATCATCAGTTTTGAAAGATTTAAAAAAGAGAGGTTTATAAAACTTTTATAATACTTTAAGTCATTTTGGATTTTTTATATAATAAACTAAGAAGGTTAAGGGCTCCACTTCTTGAAATTAAACAATTGTAATTCTAATAGACTTTGGTAATTTAATTATTTTTACTGAAACAAATATAAGAAGTCAAAAATGTTAAAGGCTTCTTCATTATGCCAAGTATTTAAGGTAATGAAAAAATGAAAATGTTATTAGCTGAAAAAGGAAATTAAAGAAAAATATTACGTAAAACGTCAAATATATTTATTTCAGAATTATAAGTTACCTATTATTTATTTCAGTTTGTTGTACAATTTCGAAAATTAAAAATTGACGCACAAGAATTTAATATATTATTATCAATTGAACATATTATTTCCTTTTGCTGTGAATGGAATGCATTGGATGCAAACGAATGAAGATTTTTTTTTACACTTAAAATCATAAAAAATCAAATTCTAAGGCATGCAATATCAAGTTTCAATATATTTATTTGAAGATATTAAAAAAACTATTTAATTCGGAACATTCTTACTTTCACATTGTTCATATATTAAACCTTTCTATTATATAGGACTGAAATTGTGTCTATAACTTGAAAGGATTAAACGATAAATATGAATTCGAAATGGTTTAATTTCATGTATATTATTAAATTTGAATTATTAGCAGAAAAAATTATCGACGCAGTAAAAATGCCTTTTGAGTCAATCCAAAGAATTAACTGAATATCAAAATGTATAATTACAATCTATATTAACATAATTATTTCAACATTTGAAATACTTATTTTTACAATCATCTTATAAAATTTAAATTCTTACCGACCAGAAATTACCGACGCACTCAACTTAGAAGTTTCTCATAGTTATATGAGTGATATGACTGTTGTGTCAGTCTAAAGTTAGAAGTTTATAAAAATTTATCATTACTATCTGCATTTGCATGACTAAAATTAATTAAAAGTGCCAATATTTGAAATTTTTAATTTATTATTAAATCCCAAAATAAAATAATGAGGAAACAAAAGCATCACCACGAACCAACTTCATGCTGCGAACAGAATGTATTAGCGGCGAACAGAACTAACTTCACGCTGCGAACATAATGTATTAGAGGCGAACAGAACCAACTTCATACTGCGTACAGTTGTCAATTATTATATATAATTGTTGAATTTAGTGGCGGACTGGGAACCTTGGGGCGTCCGCGGGAAGTCGATATGTAGGGGCGCCTACCTGAGAAGCAAAAAAAAGGCAGAAACCACAATTTTTTTGTGCCACTTTTATAATGATTTTTTGATTTTCATTAACAAACATCTTTTCCACGACACAGCAGTAGCATATATTCAATTATTCGCAATAATTACTATTATTATGCGAAAAACAGTTAATCTCGCTATTAATCTCTCCAGAATAAAATTTATTAATATATTAACAAATTAATCCGACTCAATCAGGTGCAACCCGAACCAAATTTTCAACCCAAATGAATCCGAACTCGGTTCGACCTTTTAATTTATAGAAAAAGGATTTTAAATCCTTTCGTTTACACAATAATATGTTGCAACGTTTAAAGTTTTACGAAATAATTTTCAACTATTTATAGTTTGATAAACGCAGATAATCAATACATTGCTGACGCTTGATATAATGAGAAAAAATTCTGTTAGATGTGTTATGGGTCACAGGATCGCCAAATAAGTACTTGATACTTATTGAATAATATATATTTATTAGTCGAAGATTACTCAAAAGTTGTGACAAAGGGGTTGATAAGCGCGACTAATGTACAAGGCTCGTGATAGACAAGACGGTATGTAAGAGACTGACTCCCTAACTGGAAGACCGACCCGAAGGGGGTGGTAGCGTATTCTACTAGTCATATAAGCTATAACGTGGTACATTGTATTGATTATTCTACATATATATCAAGATTATATAGCAGGGTACATAACACCCCCCTCTTTAGATATTATTTCGTCCTCGAAATTTTACAAGGGAATCTTTTTTGGTTTCAACGCTTGAAAAGATGTCTGTAGTTGTATTTCTCGTGGACCTGCTGTATAAGTTACGACACTAGGTTGATTTTCTACTTTATTTTTTATACAAAAAAGGATCATTTTCTTTGGTATACATCTTGTTATATATCTTAGCATTCCACATTTAAAAAGCGCGTACATAGTTATCAATCCTATTGCTGTATAGCCTAAATGCTGTAACCATTCTGAAGTAGTTTCACTCCAGCTTTTTGGTTTTTTATGAGTAGACATATTGTTGAGTATACTTTGGACATCGTTTAGTCTAAGTTGGGCTTTTCTAAGTACATCTATATCAATCCGCCTGGGCATTTGAATTAATCCCTTCTCTAAGGGCCGGTTCCACCAACCTCGATTAAAAAGTTAATCCTCCGTTAAACCTAGTTACGCGTTCCACCACTTTTTAGCGGCCGGTTAACTCGCGTTAACCACAGTTAAATCTAACCGGTCAAAATTGATCGGTTAAGGTGACTTAATCGTCCTCTAACCTAAAAACTGCAGTGTCGTTGTGAAATATGGAGTTTTTGGAAGAAGTTCTGAGATCGTCTGATGATGAAGTCGAAGAAGATGTTTTTGAATTTATATGTGATATATTAATACATCACGAACAAAACATACACCAACATTCACTTTTTTTAGGTTAGTGTAGACACGAGCGTGGCGTGAACCTTACCTGGATTTGGCGCGCACGGACATATTGCTTTGCTTTCCGCTCGACCGACGGGTAGCCAATCACACGGATGATTTAAAGTAAAATAGGAGTTACTTCGAAAAGACTATCTGGTTAGCTAACCGCGCCCACGAAAAATGTGGTGGAACGCACAAGAGGATAATCCAAGCTTAACTATGGCGTTAACTTTAACCCGTTGTCAGTTAACCACTGATTTAACCGAGCTTCTCAAGTATTTGTTTCATAAGTATACCATTATGAAGATTATCATAAAGTTATTATCATAAATTCTTAAATTAGGTTGATTTCTTTTACATATCAAATGTCTATTTATTTGTTTACATCTATTAATTGTCTCTTTATCAGTCGGTACGTAACTATCTTCGAAGTCATTTATCAAATCATGATCAGGAATTAAGGAAAGGAATATTTTGCCAAATTTAGTTGGGATTGGAATTATTCTTTTTACGTATCCTTCCTCGTTCTCAATAATTGGGATATTAATTATTTAACTTAATAATCCATTTACTACCGCTATTGAGATTGAACTAATATCGAGAATTTTTTGGTAGTCTTCCCTGAAATGATATTTTGTTTTATGTTGCATTTCAAATTCTTGTAAAGTATTTTTCAAAACTTCGGGTGTTAGAATCTGAGGATGTATGATTCCATATCTTCCATTACTGATAGCATCTATTGCTGTATTAATATTTTCGTTTATTTCTTCAATTAGGATAGTTGTTGAAATTAATTTCATATTAATAAAATTATCTTGAGTATTAGAATTTAGTTTTTCAATTGTTTGAGATTCTAATGCAATTTTGTCCTTTACTTCGTGGTCCGTATCTAGTACTATTTTGAGGATTTTTGTTTGGTTATTTAAAGTGGAAACAATATTCTCATTGTCGGCATATAATTCATAAAATTCTGAATTTATTTGGTTTAAATCTGATTCAGTCAGAGTTCCAAAAAGTGTTTTACAAATGTCACCTATGAAATTAGCTAATCCTCTTTTATGTCTTTGTTTTCCAAGTAACTTATCTAAAATTGTAATTTTGTTTATTAATCTATTACGTCTATGTTTTATTAACCTTATTTCATTTTTCGCTGTACATTCATTTTCGCACATCTTTTCTATTAAATCAATTGTTTGTTCAATGGCTTGAAATCTACTCTCAGTTGTGGTTAAATTGATCTCTATAATTAATTTCCAGGTTTCATGATAAATGTAAGCTTTCCCAATTTCCTCCATGTAAATGTTTCCATAGATTTCTTGAAGGACAAAGTTTGCTTGTGTTGTCGTTATCAGTATCCATAATAGGAGAATCATTATTTTTCTGAAACATAAAACGGCATCACTTGCTCAATATGAAGTTGAAGAGTTTTGCCTTCAAATTTAATTCTCAAATTATTATTTGTTGTAATTCCTGTAACAATGCCTGGACCTTTCCAACTTGGGTCTAATTCATTCTGTTTTGTATTATTTTTCCATTTGACTTGATCTCCTATTTTGTAAACTGGATGGCTTTTTACTATATTTTCATCTAAACGTTTCTTGGTCTTCTCTTGTTCAATTTTAATTCTTTCTCTTGCTCTCCTAATGATCTTATCGTGTTTGATTTTCCATTTCTTTATTAAATCAGCATAAGTAAGCGTTGTTGATCTTGGTATCGCTGATGGGATATTAGGATCTCTCCCGAATGTCATCTCAAAAGGTTAGAAGGCTGTACTTGCATTTTTCATTGTATTAATTACAAATGTAATGAATTTCAAATTTTGAACCCATTGTTTACCATTATCTTCCATTGATGTTTTAATGAGATTTTTTAAAGTTCAATGCATTCTTTCTATGTTATCATTTGCTTGTGGATGGAAGGATGTTGTTTTAATATGCTTGACATTTAATGCATCCTCAAATTGTTGCATTAATTCCGATAGGAAGTTTGTTCCTTGATCAGTGAGTATTGTTTTAGGGGCTCCGAATGTATATATATAATGATCAATCATACTTTCAATTACGGTTTCTGCAGTTTCATTTTTCATAGGTATTAGAACTGTATACCTTGTTAATCTGTCTTGAATACTTAAAATGTATTTGTTACCTAGTTTTGTTTCTGGCAGAGGACCAAAAACATCTAACGCGATTTTCTCGTTAGGGTTAGTAGGCGTGTCTGGAATGATTGATTTTGCTTGATTAGTGACTCTTGTTGTCTTTTGCAATTGGCAAATTGGGCATGTTTTTACGTACTTCTTAATTTCTTCATCCATATTCTTCCACTCACCAATTTCTCTTGCCTCTTGAATTGTATTTTTCTCTCCAAGGTGGTTAGCGTGAGCATCTTTAATGATGGTTTTCCTTTCTTCTTTAGTTAATTCTCTGGTTTTATTAAAACATATATGGAATCCTATTTCGGGGTAATAATTAGATAAGTATTGTAATATTTCCAAAAGAGTTTCTTTTTCTAATGGTGTAAAGGTTGGGTCACCAAAAATCAGTCTTACTATTGTCAATCCTCTATCCCTAAATTCTGTTATCAATAATCCTAAATAACGTATTCAATTTTCCTCATTATACTCGGGCACGCCTGCTTTATTTATTGATTTCCAAAGTTTTCTTTCAGCGTTTGGTTTAATTTTAACTATATTGTTCGTTACTGGGTTTTCTTTCCATTCTAAAAAATCCTTTATGTAGTTGGTTATCTTCTTCTTCTTCCTCTTCTTCTTCTTCTTCTTCTTCTTCTTCTTCTTCTTCTTCTTCTTCTTCTTCTTCTTCTTCTTCTTCTTCTTCTTCTAATGGTTCCTTAATTTTTACCTTTTCCTTATCTCCTAATACTGTTTGTTCGGTAATCATAGGTTTTTTCAATACGGGTTGTTCACTATTACTTTCAGTATCAGAATCACTACTGTATAATGGTACCGTAGTATATGAATCATTAACTGTTTCTTGATCTTGAAGTGGGAACAGTCTTGAAAGAAAATCAGCTGCTTTGTTTTCTTTTCCTTTTACGTACACTATCTGGTACTTATATTCTTCGAGTCTTAATCTCCATCGAAGTAATCTTAAACTTGAATCTTTTACACTATGTAACCAGACTAAAGCTTTATAATCGGCTTGTATTTTAAACTTGGTTCCTAATGGATATTGACGTAATCTTTTACAAGCCCAAACAATCGCTAATAATTCTTTCTCAGTTGTGCTATAGTTCTCTTCTGCTTTATTTAATGTTCTTGAAATAAATAAACATGGATGTCCTTTCTGTGATAATACAGCTCCTAATCCTTGATTCGAGGCGTCTGTTGTAAGTGTAAATTCTTCTTTAAAATTTGGGAATCGTAATACTGGTGCATTGCATAAAAGTTCTTTTAATTTTTCAAAGCTTTCTTGGCATCTAGGTGTCCAATCGAATATTACTTCCTATCGTATTAAGTTGGTCAAAGGTTTCGCTATGGTGGAGAAGTTTTTTATAAACTTTCTATAGTATCCAGCGAGTCCTAAAAATGATTGTATTGTTTTGACTGTAGTTGGCGTTTTAAAGTTTTTTATAGCTTCTGTTTTTACTGGGTTGGGTTTAACTCCATTCTTTGTTATTAAAGGACCTAAATATTCCAATTCCGGTCTGAGGTATTCACATTTAGATGGTTCTAATCGTAATCCTAATTTTTTAATTCTTTCAAAAACTTCAACTAAGTTCTTGTTATGTTCATCTACTGTTTTACCGAATACTACTATATCATCAATGTATATAAAGCATTTTTCACCTAAAAGTCCTCTAAACGCATTATCCATCATACGTTGGAAGGTAGCTGGGGCATTCTTTAATTCAAAGGGCATCCTATTATATTCAAAGTGTCCTTGTGAAGTAGAAAAAGCTGTATATTTTTTTGATTTTTCTTCCATCGGGATCTAGTGGAAACCAGCACTCATGTCAAATGCGGAGAAGAATTTAGCTTGACCTAAATGATCTAGTATATCGTCTATCACGGGAAGAGGGTACGCGTGCTGATCGGTATCTTTATTGACCTGTCTATAGTCTACCACCAATCTCAATTTGTTTCCCTTTTTGGGGACTACCCATAATGGTGAGTTGAATGGTGATTCTGAATGTCTTATTATTCCTTTATCTAATAGTCTTTGTGTTTCTCCTAAAACAAATTCTCTATATTTCTCGGGTAATTTGTGTGATCTAAGGTTTATTACCTTACCTGAATTTAAGGTGACCTTGTGCTCGGTTAACGTTGTGTATGGTAGTGGGCCTGTGTCTAAAGTAAATATTTCATTGAATTTAACTATTACTTTTTTGATTTCTTCTCTGATTTGATTTTCAATGTGATCTATTTTGAAATTTTTAGTAGTTCGATTAGTCTTTCCGATCCTATTTTGTTTTCTTTTTTAGAATTATAAATCTGATCCCTTGATTCAATAGCCATTATTTTTTCGTAATTTATAGTTTTTGGTACTTCTATGGGTTTCATGTTATAAATAAATATTGGTAAAGTTATTTTATTATTTTCTATTCGGTAAATACCATCCGATATTCCTTCTTGATTTTCTATCCAAACGTCTTGATTATTTTCTTCTGTTTTAATTTGACAGACTAAACTTGAATTCTGTGAGATGTATTCTCCATCATTGTGTAACGGTAGTTTTTTATTTTCTAAAATTAAATAATCTGTAGTTAATGAGTATCTATCGAATTTATTGAGGAATGTTAAACCTATTATGCCAGATTCTGGTAAGGGGAATTCAATAGGAATAATATGAAAAAGGTGGATTTTTCCAAAGTATGGAATATATGCTGCATCCGTCGCCTGATGTTGGCCATTTCCCATGCAGAAATTTTTCTTAAATTTGAATTTCTTATGATTATCTGGGATGCTGTCTTCTTTTATCAAATTAATGGAGGCTCCTGTGTTAACTAATAAGCTGTATACTGTTCCGTCTCGTTGTTTTTCTCGTATTGATTGCAGTTTTCCAGATACGGCTGATATTCTGCAGTCTCTTCGTAATCTATCTGTTCTTGAATTTCTTCTTGTGTCATGTCCTCGGATTCTAAATAATTTTTCCCTTCTTGGTTCTCCGAAGACTCTATATCTTTTGTCATTCTCACTTGAGTTTGAGGTGGTCGTTTGGGGTTTTCGGTATTCTGAAAATTTTGGGGTTTAACAGAGCATTGGGCCGCGAAGTGTCCTATTTTTCCACATTTTAATGTTAACCTATCTGCTGAGGGAATATTCTGATTTGATACTTTGAATGGCGTTGTGTTTGCTTGAGGCCTTGGTGTAGATATTAATATTTGTGGTCGTGAAAACTGAGTTATAGTTTTATTAAATGGTTGCGAACGAATGGGTTGCGCTTCTCGTAGCCATATATCCATCTCTACTGCCGAATTTTGTGCTTCCGTCAAACTAGAGGGTTTTTGAGCTTTAACCTGAAGTCCTATTTCCCTTTTTAAATTTAACAAATACCGTTTTAAACATTCTCCGTCTTCAATGCATAGTGCAATTTTTCTTTCCGTCCTATTCATATGCTCTCCCTGCACAGCATATTTTAGTTCGTTTGCTACTTCTCGAAATCTTAAATTAAAATTTTGAACTGATTCTGTCTGTCCTTGTTTAATGTTTTCTAATTTAGACCTTAATGCAGATACTGATCCTAGCTGTGATCAATTTTGTCGTAATGCGTTGTATAATCCATCAAAAGAATTTATTCTTGTATACCTAATTGCTTTCTCAGCGTTACCTTTTATTTTTTCGGCTATAATAAAATCTAGTAAAAGGTCGGGTTGACTACATCTTTTCTTTCCTCTTTTTATGGATTTTATAAAGTCTTCTATACCTATATCGTCGTAGCCGTGTATTTCTTTTATGGTTCTAATTATTTCCTTGGTTGTCAGTAAATTGATTGAACCGGAGGGTGGTGCAGTTGGAGGGTTGTCTGAATTATTGATTACGCGAATTGGGTTAGGGTTACGCGGTATACGTCTTTCCTTTCCCTCTTCATCTTCACTCTCGTCGCTAGTAATGTCAGGGTTATCTTTTACGATCTCCCCTTTAAATCCTAAAGACTTCCCTATATTTTGAATCTCTGTCATTCTCCTTTCATTCTCTCCAACTAAAACGTTCATATTAACTATTATTTGATTCAATTTAGACTCCATTCCGTCCATTCTAGTTATGAATAATTTTAATAATTCCTCGGTGGTCATATGAGTAGAAGATTGGGACCTATTTGGAGAGGATGCTCGGGACATATTTTCTGCTGAAAGGAAGGGGTTATTGATTTCTTCAATTATGTCTGTCGAGTCAGAGTCTGTGTCACTAGTAAAGAATGTCGTTTTCTCTCTATAGTTTTCGAATGCCAGTTTTTTTAATTTCAAGTTTAAATCCTATAATTTTCTTCTCGTTGATTAACGTGACAAGTTTTTCCCGTTTAAACAATAAGATTATCTGACAGGGCTACACCAACGTGCAAATAAACTTAGAGTAGGCTTTTGTTTTTTGAGGAACACAGAGGCCAGGGAGCACCATGAGCGTGTGTACCGTCGTAAGCCTGAAGTTCGATAGTATATGGACGCGAATCTTATGATTTTTTGTCATAAAATTCACTCTACAAATAACTTCAAACTGTACAATATTTCTACCTTGAAATTAACACCTCTTATAACTAATCTTCTTTACTCACAATATCTTCTTTTTTGTTTTTGCACCTGTTTTTTCTTTGCCGACCAACCCCCGCTGGGCGCTGGCTCTTCCTTCCAGATGGAGACCGTAGACTCCTGATGAAATCAATAGTTTCTGGGCGTTGGCTGCTGCGCTGTGATACTGCGTTGATGCTCTGTAGATAGGCCGTTGCCTCTTCCGCCTGTTTGCGGGCCTCGTTCTTTTCAATTTTCTTCTTAGAATTTCTTATTCAAT
The DNA here is from genome assembly GCA_932195095.1 of Andricus curvator. NCBI lineage: Eukaryota > Metazoa > Arthropoda > Insecta > Hymenoptera > Cynipidae > Andricus > Andricus curvator. The sequence continues at coordinate 11,910 of CAKNYM010012925.1, read as the reverse complement.
TGTTTTCCTTATTATAGTGCCCTACTTGGTTCAGACACTACCAAACAATAAATAAACTTTTCTTTTTTTAAATTTCTTTCTTCTTTTTGAGTTTTTAATATCTTACTTTTTTTGGTTTTTGGGTCGCCCGTAGGTAGATCCGGAGTCTTCTTGAGTTCCGTGGAACTCTCCTCGTCTTTTTTTTTTAGTTCCCTTTTGTCTTCTTGGATTTCCGTAGAAATCTTTTCTTCTTTCGGGTTTCCGTAGAAATCTTTTCTTCTTTCGGATTTCCGTAGAAATCTGTTTCTTCTTTCTTGAATTCTGTAGAATCCTTAGTTCCTTTTTTCCAAGGTTCGTCTCGAAGATAGGGTCGTTTGATCTATAAATTGCTCCGTAGAAACAAGATCTTGAACTCCTATCCTGGCAGGGATCGCCAAAAATGTTATGGGTCACAGGATCGCCAAATAAGTACTTGATACTTATTGAATAATATATATTTATTAGCCGAAGATTACTCAAAAGTTGTGACAAAAGGGTTGATAAGCGCGACTAATGTACAAGACTCGTGATAGACAAGACGGAATGTAAGAGACTGACTCCCTAACTGGAAGACCGACCCGAAGGGGGTGGTAGCGTATCGATTAGGGCTTCCAGAACCTTCTACTAGTCATACAAGCTACAACGTGGTACATTGTATTGATTATTCTACATATATATAAAGATTATATAGCAGGGTACATAACAGATGCAAGAGGATACAATTTTTTTGCATAGTTGAGAATCCTGGAAGGACAAACAAATTAATCCTCACAAAACTTTTATTTGCTTTGGAAGTATAATTTGGAATTCATGTACGATGTTATGTGTTGATGATAAACTAGCTTATGGAGTACAATATGTTTACGGAGTACCATTTTAATTAAATTCCTTCTGATTTCTCTTGTTTAATATTAAAAACATTTACATTGTTTAAGAAAAATTATCTTAGAGGGCGCCTACATGCCTTAGCGGGCGCCTGATAGGGTGGGCGCCGGCGGGGTTTCCCGCATCCCAACCTATGGCCAGTCCGCCATTGGTTGAATCAATTACGTTTGTTAACTTGAATTAATTATTACCTGACTCTAATTGGAAAGTGGGTAAAACGTTCAAAATTTCAGAGAAAACCGCAAAGTTCTAGTATTATTCCACGAGAATGTTGTTATAAATAATAAATTGTATGAACAATTACGTTCGTTGAATTGCATTAATTATCCCCTCACACTGAGTAAATAGTCGACAAAAAGTTGACAATTTCAGAAAGGAACACAACTTCCTAGCATTATTCGACGAAAATATTATTAAAAATAATAAGAAAATTGTTAAAACATATACGGTTGTTAACTTGAATTAACTATTACCTCACGCAAATTGAAAAGTGGACAAACTGTTCAAAATTTGAGAAAAACCCTCAAAATTCTAGCATTATTCAAAGAGAATATTATTAAAAGGGATAATAAATTGTTTAAACAATTACTTTTGTTAACTTGAATTAATTGTTGGCTCACTCTAAGTGAAAAGTGGATAAAACGTACAAAATTTCGGAAAAGATGCAACTTGCTAGCATCATTCTAAGAGATTATTGTTATAAGTAATAACAAATAAGATCCTTTTTTTTTGTTCTTTCTGGATTACGGAAATCAATTTAGTTGAATTTAAATGTTATAGGTAAAATAATAACTAAGATATAATGAAAAATTGACGTAATATTTAAGATAACTTCAATTTCACAAAATTCACGCTATTTTTAAAGTATTTTAAAATGTAAAACATATGAGGTCCCATCGAAAAAGTTTATAAGATGAGCAGAGTTGGACCATCTGACGACTTCCTTAGAGTTTCCGATTTTTATATTTTTCTCCATAGGAGATATTCAACGGAGAAAACGAAGGCTTTAACCAAACTCACGTTTTTAGCCAGCCTTTTTTAAACATAAAAGTATGCAATTCTCTTAAACTTTGATTGAAATTATTAATATCAGGGACATTTTTTTAGAATAAAGTTGAATTTTACTATTTTTACATGATAATGACGGAGAAATATCAAATGGAAAACCTCAACATTTAACATTTCAAATCAGTATTTTGTATTTACTTTTTGTTATTGAAATTTGTACCCAACTTAAAATTTAGTCTTTTATTTTAATGTATAAATAAAAATTGAAAAATTAATTAATTGTTACGACTCAAAATTAAAATAATTTAACTTCTAATTGAAAAAGTGTTTAATTTAAAAAAAAAACATTTGTACTCTTTCAATTTTTAATGTTTCTAGCTTAAATTTGCGTAACATGATATAATATTTTCAAAATTTATTAATTTGTTGATTCATTTTTCAAATCAGAGAATTTAAAATAATAGTGCGAATTTATATTTTTTGAATATTTGATCTGTATAATTTATAAAAGTTAAAAAATCTTAATTTAGTAGTTTAGCGGCATCTAATTTTAAAATTGATCAAATAAAAACTGTTAAAAGCTTCCATTTCATATGTGTAAATTATTGAGCGTCTGAATTAACAAAGTTTTAGGTTTTAATTTTCTAAGTTTAAAATTCAAAAGACTTCAACTTAGAATGTTTTAAATTGAAGTTAAGATTTTTATCTAAATTTGAATGACCGTGAGAAATTTCCGTGAACCGGGAAATGACCGGGAATTTTTTCCTCGATTATAACTTATTTATTTATATATAACGATTATATTATAACGGCTTTCAAACTCAAGAAATTGAAAATTGTGTTTCTTTTGTTCAAAAATAAAAGTTTTATATTGAGAAGAATTAAAATTTGGGAACGTTTAAGGGTAAATATTTGTTAATTAGATATCTTTAAAATTATAAACTTCAATTTTAAGTCTACAAAACTGAAACAACTTTTTAAATTTGGAACACATCATAATTAAAAATGGAAAAATAAAACATTCAAAATTAACAATTGAATACTGTTACATATTCAAAATGTAACTATTTCACTATATAATAAAATCAATTTTAAATCCTGCAAAATTTAAAAATTCCGAAAAAACATTGAACACTGAGTATTTATAAAGTAGCTTCCCAATTTTCCAAACCTCATTCCAAATTAATCTGTAAAGAAAATAAATAAAAATTTGCCTTAAGAAAACCATTCGAGAACTAAGCATTCAAAATTTAGTTATTATAAATGTCCTATCCGATAATATTTTTGAAGTGAATAAACTATAAAATTTAAAATTAGAATCATAGTACTCTTGTTCTCTATTTTTATATTATTAATTGGCAATTCAATGTTTCCCGCGCGCTGGAGCGCGCGTATAATGTTGCTAGTTTAAAAATAATTTAAAACTTGTAAAGATTTCAAAAAAAGAAAAGAAAGTATATTTCGACAATGAGGAAGGTTTTTAAGAATTTTGAAATGTTTCAAGATAATGAAAAAATTTTCTATAGATTCCTAAGAAAACATACATGGGTAAATTTTAAATGTTCTTTATTTTGAAAAACGAATTCTAAGAGAAAATGGAAAAGGATTTTAAATAATTTCCTAAAATTTCGAAAAAAAGTTCAGAAGATTGAAAATTTGTGGCATTTAAACGTAGAAAAAATCGGTTTCTAAATCAAAATAGCTTGGCAATGAATAATAACACTGCATGCTAAGATTCACTCAGTGAAAATTCCTGGAATATTATATATAATTAATACTTGACCATGATAAATTGTTTATAAAAATATTTATTAATACATTTTTATTAATATTTTTGACTAACTAAGACTTTCAACTTAATCTCAAGCTATTTTACTGGAAGGAACGAATGTATTGTACTTGAACTTCCAAAATTTGGAATTTGTTCATGTAATTTGTTTATGAAAATATAAATTGTTATATTTTACCAAATATTATCAAACATGTATTATTTTTTTCTGATATTTGCAACAATTAATGTATATTGTTGAAAATTCGTCTTTCTGATTGAAAATTATTGTTGTTAAAAATTCATCTTTTTTTAGTGAAAAATTAATCTTTTTGGCTGAAATTTTGTTTTTTAATTGAAAATTACATTTTTTTGACTGAAAATTTAATTATCCTATTTTAAGTTGAAAATTTTCCTTTTTTACGTAAAAATGTCTCATTTTTTATTAATGAACAAAGTAGTTCAACTTTCAGACAAGTAGTTGAATTTTCAACAAAAAAAGATGAGTTCTCAACGAAACATGTAATAGTTGACATTTTAAGCAAGAAAAGATTTGTATTTTAAATCAAAAATAGCTAAATTGAATAAAAGAGTACCAATATACAATAAAACAGTTAAATACTCAATCAAAGCAGATGAATTTTCAACCAAACAGTTATTTGCGTTTATAATCAAAAGATAAGCTCTTCATAAAATAGTTGAATTTTCCTCTAAATAGTTAAATTTTCAACCAAAAAGACACACCAAAATATCTCACCAAAAGACATTAATTTTAAACCAAATACTTGAATGGGGTCGTTGCATGAATTTTAGCTAATATATTTTTTAAATATTGCTTAACATTCTGAAAAATTTATTGCATTAAAAAAATTTGTTGAATACTTCACTGCCGAGAAAAAAAATGTTTAAGAAAAGTTTCGAAATCCCCATTCAAAAACTCTGTGACCTTGAAACGTCACGTCCTAAAAACCGCGTAACCAATCAGAATAATGATACATTAACTAACGAAGTATCTAGCAGACAGCTGGCGAAAATTCAATTTACAATTTCTAACAGAGATATTTGTTTGCTTAAAATTGTCGAAAAGCAGCAGCCAGTCGTAACCAAATAGTAATGAATAATATCATCCAAGTGCGTGAGAATGAGATGTTTCCAAAGATAACCTCAAATTTTAGTCAATCATACACTACCGGTCAAAATTGTGGGACCACCTACAAAATTTGTATTAAAATCACGCTCGTCTTTAAAAGCGTCTATCTCCGTGAAAAATTGAGCTAGAAATATTTTGAAAAAAATCGTTTGAAAGACCAAGAACACTCAAAACTTCTTATTAGTTTTCGAGTTAGGACTTTATTTCTTAAGCGACGCACGAAAGGTTTTTGATGCGGCGGATCGGCAGATCGTTAGGCTACTGCCTAACGAGTCGTGCGTCGCTTAAGAAATAAAGTCCTAACTCGAAAACTAATAAGAAGTTTTGAGTGTTCTTGGTCTTAATTCGTCAAAATCGATCTTCAGCAATAGCTCAATCGACGCGAAATTTTATATTCTTTCAAACGATTTTTTCAAAATATTTCTAGCTCAATTTTTCACGAAGATAGACGCTTTTGAAGACGAGCGTGATTTTAATACAAATTTTGTAGTTGGTCCCACAATTTTGACCGGTAGTGTATGTTCGGAATCACGAGCACACCTTTGTCGGATTTTTTTCGCTTTACATTTCACAAGTACAATAATGGCAGCCTGTTAAAAAAAATGTCTTGTACCTGATTGCAACTGCAATAGCAGAGATAATCCACACAAAATATTTAGAAGGTTGCCTATGGGCACAGAAGTGAGAAAGAAATGAGCCGAAGCCGTTGGAAGAACCGGTAAAGATGCTAAGTTTCATCCAAACTTTTCGCACTGTCACACTTTACAAAGCCGGGTTTTAATGAAATTCTAGGCATTTTGAAAAACTTTTAGGCCCTTCTTTTTACTTTTAAAACACGTTGAAAATAATAAGGCTGATGCTATTGGGAACCGAAGTCATGGCGCTGCGATCGCACGGTGGCGGAGGCAGACGGGAGGTTTTGAATATCAACATAGTGTTATGTGTGAACAAAACCTTTAATAATTTAAAAAATGAAGCTCTCCCTTGGTGAAATTTGTGTTTTCGCGAATTCTTCGCCAACGAAGAAAAATTTTATCGAAGGCGAACGTGTTTTAAACGCTGGACATATTATTTATTGTGGGAAAAAGTCGGTGACCGATTTGTTTGCTCTTGTAGCATATTGTATGCAAACCTCGGGTTTAAAAAACAATCCTCACGAAATAAAAAGTGAAATTGCTTTAAATGGCAAAATATTAAAAATGGAATGCAGTTGCAAAGCTGGTCTAAGTGAACAGTGCAAACACATCTTTGCAGTTTCGATTTATTGTAGCAAGTGAGTTGCTGATTTCAATACGACGTGGGTTTGTTTACGTACATATTATAATATAAATGATCTTGAATTATTATTTCTTTTGTCCCCAGAATATACATTATAAGATTTAATTGCTAATCAGAAGTTATATAACTAATGGGTTGAAATTAAATCGTAAATAAATCTTTCAGAATTTGAGGTTAGCTGTCAAGTAAAAAGATAAGATTTCTTGCATGCACATTGCAAATTGCTTTTTAGTGAACAACCCGATAAAAAGGCTGGCATGAAAAAGCATTGAGAATTTTGAATAATTAAAAATGCCTTTTGTGTCCTTTGTTCTAGAATCCTTGATTAGATAGGAAAAATGATAAAATTCAAATCCCTTTCAAAGCCGATCGGAGCTGCCAAACGTAACCTCACATAAATGATAATTACAATTTTCGTTTAAAGCATTAGTAGGCGCTCCAGAAGCCTAAAATTTGCAAAATATAGTAGGATTGTGCATATGGGGCATAATTTCTGAAGTGTACCCACCTCGAAAGTGAAAGTTGTCCGATCGGGCTAAAAATTGGCCCAATTGTAGTCCTATTAGATAGTACTCCTCACACCAAAAATTAATTCATTTTGATAATTATTTATCAAAGTGGAGGGGGTACAATTTTGTGTTTTTTAAGAAAAGCTTTACTTTCAAACGTTTGTAACTTTTGTCCTATTGCCTTAAACAAAATTTCACTTGAAATATTTTCGATAGATTTTTTCACACGCTTTCTGTTGGTAATAATGATTTTTGAAAAAAATCAAAATTTGACCCAAATTTTGAGCAATAAAACTTTGCTTTGAAAACAAATTGCTTTGAGCAATAAAACGATACATAAACAAGATGCCGTGATAGGGCCGGTGGCGCGCGATCTCCTCTAGTGCGCTCAGGCCGAGGATCTTTGTGGCAACGCTTTAGTGCCAGTTTTTTAAGTTAAGTAATATTATATGCTGCTAGAATAACTGTTCTCTGCATTTTCAGGGTGAATTAACAAAGGCCTGCATTACGGTAAGTGTAAAATTAATTGGGAATATGCTTTAAAAATTAGAAGTGAGAATATACATCTTTTAAATTTACATTTTTTTTACATTTACGTTTTTCTTCAAAAACCTGAAGGAAAATTTATTGCCTGGGGAGGTTTTGATTTGCTTCGATTTTGCTGAGAATTATGCCTTCATAATCCAGAATGTAGCGCAATGATAATTTAGCTCATGACATGGTGGCTGTTCACGAGTATCAAAAGATAATATTAGAATACTTGAAAACTCATTTCAGGCCAAGTAAAATCTACTATTTCACTGATGGTACAGGGCAAAATTTCAAAAATAGGAGTAGCTTTGTTAATCTCGAAGCCCATGAAGAAGATTTTGGTATCCAAGCTGAATGGCACTTCCATGGAACATCTCATGGTAAGGGTGCATGTGATGGTATAGGACCGAATATAAAGAGACAAGCAGTACGTTCAAGCTTACAATGTTCTCCGAAACATCACATGCTCACTCTCCATGCTTTGTTTCAGTGGGCAAACAGTAACTGTAAGGAAACCGAAATTTTTTTCAGCAGCAAAGAAAATCACGCCTTAGCCACCGAGTGACTGAAAACCAGATTTGACAAAGCTGTCATGATGCCAGATGAATTACAGTACCACGCTTTCATTTCCACTCAAGACGGAAAACTTCAACTCAAGAAGTTTTCGTCCTCTGAGAAATACGACATCTTCTCGAATGGCAAAAAACAAAAACCGCAAAAGAAGCCTGCAAAGAAAAAAACTGTTGAAACTATCGCCAAAAAATCGAACAGAAAGACAGATAATATTACCATGTAATATTACTTAACTTAAAAAACTGGCACTAAAGCGTTGCACAACGATCCTCGGCCTGAGCGCACTAGGGAAAATCGCGCGCCACCCGCCCTATCACGGCATCTTGTTTACGTATCGTTCTATTACTCAAAGACAAATTAATTTGCCACTCTGAAAATTGGAGGTCTTATAGGAAAAAATCTCAGCTTTCGTTTAAAAATATTTTGAAGAAAAAAAAAAGTGCCCAAGTTTGAAAAAAAGTCAAATTTATTTTTGATTTTCAAAAATTTGGGTCAAATTTTGATTTTTTCAAAAATCGTTATTACCACCAGAAATTTTATGAAAAATTCTATCGAAAACATTTCAAGTGAAATTTTGTTTAAGGCAATAGGACAAAAGTTACAAACGTTTGAAAGTACGGCTTTGCTAAAAAACCCAAAAATTGTACCCCCTCCACTTTGATAAATAATTATCAAAATAAATTAAATTTTGGTGTGAGGAGTACTATCTAGTAGGACTACAATTGGGCCAATTTTTAGCCTGATCAGACAACTTTCGTTTTCGAGGTGGGTACACTTCAGAAATTATGCCCCATATATGTAATTTAGCTTCCTGTATCAGTGTGATAAAACATGAGATTGATAATATTACAATCTTCGGTGATATATTGCAACGTTGAACGTTGGAAACTATTCGGGTCACCTTAAACGTGGTAAAATGATAATGACCTATAAATTTATGTGTCGATTGTAAAATCACAAAAGAGAAATAAATTTAACAAGCGCACTGTCATTTGCAACATGATAGTAAGGTTATGTGTGGATAGTGGTACAATTACATGCGAAATGTCGGGTGAGGCAACTTTGTGATTTCCGATTTTTTGCGCTAGACGCACAAAAATTGTGATTGCAAAAAAGCAGAATTCGGATGCAAATCAACGTTTTTACCGTTCTTTTCCTGTTTGATGACAGTGTATATATAATAAAAACGTTAATATATTATTTATTATATTTTAAAACGTTCGCGAAACTTGAATGCAACTTGCAATGTTTATTTCGAATAAAAATTTCGTTCTTTAAAGTGTTATTCGTGCATAATTCAAACGTTCATATATTTTTTAATATAATTAAATTTTTCACGAAGTTGCGATATTTATTTTCAATACAAATTTCGTTCTTGAAAGTGTTAAAGATCACATTTATTCCTTCCATCATGATTCCAATTTCTCATTTTTTTTAAAACGAAAATTATTAATAATTACAAAGAAAATGCATTTTACGAGTAGGGTTATATCACAAGCCGAATTTATTTTCACACATTTTTAGGTTACTTTACAAACGAACTGTGATTTGACAGCTGGCTGTGAAATCACAAGCCTTTTGTAATTTAAATTATCTACATTCAATTTACAAAAAAATACGATGATTTACTACGTTACAGGTGACCCAAAAAGTTTCCAGCGTTCAACGTGGTAATGTTACATCCACTTTTTTTGCAGTTTGATTATAATTTAATGTTTATAACGAAACTTGGTTTCGTTATTATAAGAGGCACTCTCTGGAAAACGGGCCAGCCTGAAAAAAAATAGAATAATTTTATTTTTTATTCAAAATATGGCTTTTTGTAGTAAATTTCCCAAGCTTTTGAATAGAAGAAATACAATTTAAAAAAATATAAATTTAATTAAAAAGTTTGTAAAAAAACATATATTTTTCAAAATTTTTGTACTTATGCTCTTTTCGATTTTGAAAGAAGAAGTCTCAAAAATGTGGTTGTTATGTATCCTTTTAACCCCTAAGAGGAAATTATTAGTTTAAGAGTTATGAACTTCATTGCATAACTTTCAAACTAGTCATAACCTTTAATTTCACTTAGGGGTAAAAAGCATACATAATAACTTTTAGGCTCATTATTATATTTATAGCTCAAAAAAATACTCAAAGAGATTTTGCATAACTCTTCAATTACAAATAATAAGTGGAAAATGTCTGGAAATTTTATCAATTGTAAATAATATTGAAATGTTTATTATCTCTAAGATTGTAAGCTCTAAGGGTTCATGATAATTGTTTTGAATTTGTAACTGAGCTTAATTTAAATTTAATTGAAAATTTCACAAGGTGACAATGCCGGGAAAAACCACAAACACAGACCGACCGGCGCGGCGAGGACCCCCTGTGGAGCGACTACTCAAAAACAAATTGAGGTCCATAAATAAAAAAGATTAGTTCTCAACCAAAAATATAATAGCGGACTTTTCCACAAAAAGGAATTACCTTTCAACCAAAAGTAGATTAATTTATTTATTTTAATGTAATGTAATATTGTAAAATTGTCCGATTTATAGTTGAAAATGTAAAAACAAAAATCATTTAAATTTGAAAAATATTTGATTAGATTAGACTATTTAAAATTAAAAAGTTAAAAAATGTGTTGTTTAAAATCAGAACTCATAATTTTTAATTTTGCAATTAAAATTGAAATGGTTGAATTTAAAAAAAGTATAATCAACAATTTGAAAAATAATATAATAATTGAAAAAATAATAGAGTTTTAAAGAGTGACCCATCTGTCGCGAAACCCATCTGTCATAAACTTATAAATATGCAGACAAATATGTCAAAGTCAAGGTGTTATATACTTACGATAACCAGTCTCAATAAATAACTTCATTTGAATTTTTAAACTTTAACACATCACGTACACCCGCAGTCTTATTTGAAATTTTAACACATTTTGACAACACTAGCGCCGCCATCGATGCACTTCGCAACTTTTTCCATTTCACGTAGGTTCAATTTCAGAAGCTTCACTCACGGTAATTACCGTAGGAATAGCCACTTCGAAATAATAAACCTTACAATAGGTTATGTTTATTGTTTAGACATTCAAGCGCAAGCGGCCATATTATATTCCCTCACCAACCGGATAACCGCGCTATTCAGAATGAAGTACTTCTGATAATCCGCCCAACCAATCAGATTTTCCCGCAAAAGTGAAAAAAGTATACATTTAAACATTAAAAAAATTTTTTAACTTAATTGAAAAAAACTTTCCTTCCGTAGTTACATTATTTTTTGGTGTTCTTTTAATTTTACGAGGAAAAAAATAATTTGAAAATATGCATCAACCCCATTTACAACCAAAAAGATAACTTTTCTACCAAAAAACAGAATTTTCAACAAAATACATAAATTTAAAATAAAAAACATTTATAATCAACTAACAAAAACGAATTTCAAACAAAATACTTAAATCCTTAACTAAAACAGATTAATTTTGCACCAAAAAGTTGCATTTTAGCCCAAAAATTTATATTCTACCTAAAAAGATTAATTTTAAACAAAATATACAAATTTTCAACCGTACAGTTAAATTTGCTACTAATTTGTTGATTTTTTGAGCCGAAACTACGAATTTTGTACAAAAACATTGATTTTTCAACAAAACATTTAATTTTCAACCGACACAGAATAATTTTTATTTAAACAGTTGCATTTTTAAGCAAAAAAGGTGAAATTTCTACAGAAAGAAATACATTTTTAAACGAAAAAGACGAATCAGACGGCAATTTTCCTTAAAAAATAAAGCTAATTTTCCCTTGCACACTCTTTTATTTCGGGTTATACTCTTTTAAATTCAGGCTAAACATAACACGACTAACCTCAATTAAGTTTAACCCAAAAGTGCTTGCATATCCAGCTTCGGGTTTGTTCCTGCTTCGGGGATGCCCCTCGGTTATTTTAAGCAAATGTTACGTCATGGAAAACGCAAAATACTTTCCTTTTTAATTAGGTTCCTCGTTTTAGTTGAGATCGAAGATCTCGCACAGGGAAGAGGAAAGAGAAGCCAATAAATAAATTATAGATAAGTTCAACAATTTATTATGAATAATTACAATGAAAATTTATTGAATAAAAGAGTTTAGCACAAGAAGCTGAAGCAAGACTTGTAGACTTGTTTCTAATCCTTGGGCAGGACCTTTAAAATA